>JAGFMF010011568.1:6168544-6243544 GCA_019455555.1 Galemys pyrenaicus
TTTGTTTGGTTCCGTTTGCTTCTGTTTGTTCTTTAGAAATAGCCTTTACCTACAACATTATTTCAAGAGTGACTCCTGTTCAATGGATCTGCACATGAGCGGTTACTCATTTTTGCCTTTGAAATGAATGAAATGTAATAGAAAATAAGTCATATGTTTAATAGACTTTAGGCATATAAATTAAGTTCCCTTCAAACACAAGAATAACTCAACTTTTTAAAAGAACAGTTTTCTTGTGTAGATAATAATTATAAAGCTATGTCTTTGAAATGTCAAAATAGCCAGTCAACTTGGTGGAAATTAGATCTTTAGAAAAAAAGAAAAAAAATACAATCCTGGTGGTTAAACTGTCTTGTACTTTTCACTTGATTGTGCTGGCATTGTGTACACATAATTTGGATGGTATGATTTTTTTTCTATCAATTTGTTTTTTATCACTATGCAGTATATGCCTTTAACATAAGCATTTCCTTGGCATCGCTATAAACTGATTTCGATATATTTAAGCATGTGACTATAAAATATTTCTACTGGCATTCCCTTACGAGTTAGCAGCTGTTACAATAGTCTCCGAATATCTAATAAGAAAAGAGAGATTTGTTTTGCAATATAGACTAAGGAAAGTGATCACAAGGTTAAGAGGAAGGTTTTAGGTGATGAAAGTACCTTAGTTCCTAATTGGAAAATGTATAAACAGGCAGATTTTCAATAAGATGTTAGCCTTCAATTGAATTCCATGCAGTATATTGAGTGTAGCTTAACATGTTTAATTTAAGACATCATCAACAGTAATCAGATAGGGATTTCAGAAAACAATTTATTCCATTTCAATGGAATTTCCATTTTACTAGCTGTAATCTCAAATATGTAAATGGTAGCCAAAGCTGGATATGATGCTTCAGTTAAGAATTTTTTTTTTTTGCCCATTGTTTCTTCTAGCATCTTCTTGCCAAATCTTCTGGAGCGCTTGTAATTTCCTCTGTACAGAGCCCAACAGGCTCATCAGCAGCAGAAGGTAAACATAATAGATGTGAGGAATTTCTGGAGATTTATGAGGTTTAGTTTTTTGAAATGTACACTCTGTCTGGCTATGCTAGTACCCGGCCACATGTGGACTCTATGAATTGAAAATGTTATAAATGGGGCATCATTTACCCCTTGTTAAAAAGAAGGTTTAGGAACAAAAGATGTTTTTGGTAAGTGTATTTAAAGATTACTGGCTTCTGAAATATAGCTGCAGTGGAGATGAAAAGAAATAATGAATACTTTAAACCTTAAATTTTTAATCTTAGAGTTTGGTATGGATTCATTTTCGTTTGGTTTAAATGTATTAAAATATTATCTTTCTGTACCATCTTAAAACTTCTCTGTTTTCCACTTATAATATTGGGAAGAAAAAAAAAAAAAAACACTGAATATCTGTACAAGACATCCCAACAATATCAGGCAGCTTCTAATGAAGACTATTGACATTGCTGACATTTGGCATGATGTACCACCAAAAAGGAAATTAAAAAGTACAAGCCATTATCCTAAAGACCATCTGTTTATGAAAATAGTTAATTTCATATCACTTTATTGAGCATAAAAGCAATCCCTGGTGGAGGTCAGTCTATGCCTATCTCATAATCATGGCTGTTTCATTGTCTGCTAAAGTATTTCTTCAACTTTTTTTTCAGATATTAATTAAAAGGCTTTAATGCTATAAATACCTCAAGTACTGGAGTGAAAGTTACTTGTCTGTGCCAGACATTTCTCTACATCTTTTCTTTTACGTATATCTTGCTAGCAGAGGCTAGCATAGCATTAGCAGAAGAGCACATTGTTTACCAGTAGGGTTGCCTGATGGAAGGATTATAATCATGGTTACAATTTTGTCATGGCTTACAAAATGTCATCATTTTCAGGGACTTACATAAATGATAGCGTGGATCCTATGGAGATAATTATTACTATGAACATCACTTTAACCTGAATCACCTTCCATTGAGTGCTTGGGAAATGGAGAAAGGTGGTGTTTTCTCAAAGACATATTTTAACAACACCTTATCTGACTTTGGAGATGAACAGCACTTGAAGTGTTGTTGCACAACGCATTTAAAATCAAAAGAACTTTGCTTTGGTTATCTTATGATTTTGTTTCCTATGAATGATAGTGCTCTACGAGGCTTCCAACCATAGTTAAGTAACTAAAATGGAAATGATAACCTTCTGAATATAGAAGAATTTAGAAGAATAACACATCCTAGTATTTATTTTTTCTTTCTTTTTTTAGTATTGATTACTTTATGTCTCTCCCCATTCAGTAATACTGTAAGGTTAGACTAGGACTAGGAAAAGCTGAGGTTTTACTTCACTACATTCTCTTTATAATATATATATATATATAAAATATGTGTGCATCTTAAAAAAGTATAGTATCTTTGAAAATAATAGTAAAGGTAACATACTTCAAGGAGAAGACAAAATAACCACCATTAAAAGACTATTTATTAAGAAAACCAAGCTATTGCCTTGAAATAATGGTAAACTCTTGTTCAGTTTCACAATATTTTTTTAAAAGTAGGGTTTTTTTTTACTCTAATGCAATTCATATGGGACTTCTGATTCTCAACATGGTAAATACAAATGAATATGTTAAAAGTCACAAATAATGCATTTTGATATTTCCCATTTTTGTAAGTTTTTTATGTGTTTCTCATCTGCGATTATTTGGGAGGCAAGATTACTTCCCAGAAATTTTCTCATCTGTAATAATGTATAGAAGGCAAAGAAATACAGTGGTGTTAATTCAGCTTTTAAAATTAATCAGTCTCCTATGCATGTAATGTTTATGTTATTGTCTATCCACAAGTTTCTTTTTCTAGAACCATTCTTTATCTACCAAATTTCTTTTTTGACAAATGAGATTGGATTACCAAGTCACAGCTGTGTATGCCAGCTGATATATTGCTGTAGGATGATAATTCATAAAAGCCCAACACCATTTGGGTTTTTTTTTTTTTTTTTTTTTTAGATATGAGAGAATAAGACTGCTTGCTAGATTTTTTTTTCATTTCTGTTATCTAAGTTTTACAAGGTTTAAACTAGTTATTGACTCAGTAAAAGTAAAAAATAAATGTTGATACACTGTCAGTATTAATGTAGACCTCAGACCAACACTAGTCCCTAATGTATGTAACAGCAAGTATTTTTTACCTTGATACAGAAAGGCAGTCATGTGTGAGATTTAATATACATCCTAATCTGTCTTGTCATTGCTCTAGCCATGGGTGATGTGCTAATGTGTGGGCCACCACTTTCTTTTTCTCTTCACCCAATGGAATAGACACCGAGGACTGACAGTCAAACTCCACTTTGTAATTATTTTGAGGACAGTTAGAAACACTGCTGGGTTACCTTTACACTTAAAGTCTTTGACGTAAACATATAACAACATGTAATTAACAAAAACAAGTGTCCTTTGAAAGTCTATTCTTATAGTGAGAATTAATGTTCCCCCCAAATTCTTAAAACAATTTATTATATTTAAACACAATAAAATACTGAATTTACTTGAGTTCCTAACTTTTCCTGCAACTATCGGCATCTAAACAAAATGTGCTGTTACATTTGTAACTAGTTTGTCTTATATTCTTTTACTTGAACAGTTAGTGTCCTTAAAACAAAATTCAATAAAATAAAAAACAAAACAAAACAATTCAACAAAATCAAATAACAAACACATACCTATAGTTAATATTAATTAGATCTCATTTCTAGTACATGCAAATATTTCAATTTAGGACTACTTTTTATTCTAAGGACTATTTTATGAAATTTTAATATCCTAAAAGAAAACCCAATCAAATATGATTTTTAATCATTAGGCCAAAAACATAATTTTATTTACATAAATGTATAATATAAAACTATATCTCTTCAGAATAATTTTTCTATAATGAAGAAAACTGTAATGTTTATGATTCTATACCATAATGAGTCAAGCAGCTTTATTTATGTGGAGCAGGATCATATTTGAAAATCTGTATATTAAAATGTTTATGGTGTTCTAGATATTCTAAACATATTTTTAAAATGTTATCCATAAAAGCTAAAATAGCACTGGGTATCATCACTACATAAGGGAAATTTAAAACAGCGGAAAATTTTGGCAGCAGATATTTGCTAGCGAACATTACCTTAGAAATAACCCCCTTGGGAGAGGGGAAAAAACACCTATTTTTAGGATAAATGTTATAAATTTGCTTTTCTACTTAAGTTTCCTACAAGTGGAGTGGCTCTTCTTTTCTGAGAGGAGTAACATAAAGGCAAAATTGTTACCTTATGTTTTCATTGGGTAGGTTTGTGACCACTGACAGTTATAATTTGCAAAAATTACAATGATTATGGACATTAACATACTTGATGGCAGTTATTATTTTTATTTGAAATACAAAGACTTTCAGTGGATACTGAACATTAAGATCTTGTCTGTAGATGCCAAGTGAGGTGGAGAATTGAGGCAATTGTTCAAAGAGTTTAGGCTAAGGTGGAATGTTTTTCTCAGTTATGTAGGTAGTTCAGATACAAGTTGTCATAGCTTGAATGTTCTCCAGTTTCTTTGTATAAGTCTTTTGTCAAACTGGTTATCTATTCCAGTAAGCCAAATCAAATTTTTGACTCTGAATCTAAATTGGCTCACTTAGAATAATCATGAAAGCAAATATTTGTTCACTCTTGATTTCCTCAGCTTATTTATTCTCTAACAATACAATATTGCAAGTACTAGTATTAGTCCTACTTTACAGACAAGGAAACTGAGTCTTCCAGAGCCCAAATCTATTTACAAGTTTACACAGCTGCATCTCCCCAGTACTGTAGTTGGGTTTGAACGGCAGTCTGATTTGGAATGCATGTTTTAACTGTGTCCTGAAGAATTATACTGCATAGAGAAAAACAGACATTTTGAGACAGATCTTAAATAGAAGGTATTTTCATGATAATCCCCTCCTATTTGCAATCAAGGATAAAATTCTGTTTGACATTCTTTCTTTCTTTCCTTTCTCTATTAGTCTCATCTGGGAAAACTACTAACAATATACAGGATAGTTTTGTATGGATACCTGATATGTAATCATAAATTATCACAAATTTTACTGTTTGAGCATTTTGAATAAAGACATGAGTTTATAATACATAGTTCAATAGGAGTTTTTGAGGATATTAACATTGATTAGATACAGCAACTCTAGGTTGTGACACAGTAAATAGTAGATATATCAAATGTGTCAAATTCTGAAAGTATTGGTATTTTAATAGTAATGTCTTTTAGCATCCATAATATTTTAATATCTCCTGACAATCATAAAGAAGTTAGAAACATAAAAATAATATTCTCTATTCCCCCAAGTTTTTATGTAGCATATAATAACCATTTCATTGTTACAAAAGGTAAAAATAAATTTGAATAATTGAGTCTATATATGAATATTTGGCTAAGGATCACTGATAAATTAATCAGAGGCCCTGGGGCCCTCCTAGTGGCACAGTGGGTTAAGGTGCAGCACTATGAAGCTATCTGCAACCACTGCAGCATGAGTTTGATCCCCGGCTAGTGAGGTGACCCACATAGCACAGCAAACCTCTCCTGTCTTGTTTGCTGCTCCCCTCAGCAATGTATTTCAGTGGATCAGACTGTTCTGCTCCCCACTCTCTCTGGTGACTCCTCTCACCCTCTGCACCTCTGGCCTACACCCCAGTTCTTGTATGTATAAATAAATAAATCTTAAAAAAAAAAATCAGAAGCCCTTTGGCAAGCGTGTCCCATTATACACAATACCCTTGAAGTTGGGTGTTCAGAAATGTTTGTTCACCATGAGATTTATTGGCAACAACTTGTCATTGCATGATTGTTGTCATTTTCTGCAAAAATCAAATAGCTAACTTATTTGCTTAGGTAGACAGTCTAAGTCTGTTAACTCAGGGTTATACAGACTTTTTTCTTGTAAATAGCATAATCACTATGTATAAATGCATAAACTACACCCCATATTTTAACCGTTTTCTTTTGATTTTGTAAACATTTAATGACATCCCAGTGGCATATTTTAGTGTGAGACCCACTCAAGAAAATTTCTTTGTATTCCAGAAGTTTATAGATTAAGGATTTTCCCTTAATTCATTACCAATTGCAATGAAAGTTACTAAGAGTTATAAAGTGGATAAAACAAGACTATTAGAACTCAACAAGGTAGCTAATACATAAATCTGAAATAAAATAGGATGAAAGGTCTTGAAATATAGGCAGCACTTCAGCAGGAAAGAAGGAAATGATTGGGTAATGATAATCTGGAAGAAATAAAACATAGTACACTAAAGCCCCAGTTTGAAACCACAGAGTAAGTTTGAGAGGTCAGTAGTGCAGTTTGGCTGAGACAAAGGGTACATGATCAGGAAGCAAAACTAGAAAATATGAATGGAAGCATGACCCAGATTTAGGAAAAGAAGATTAACGATTACTAATAATAGTGAGGAGAGTATTGATGATAGTAGACTTTACTAAATCTCCATATACCAATCATTATTTTGAAGTACTTTACACAATTATTCCTCACAGTAAAGGTACTATTATATTTCTTCTTTCACAAATGAGGACACTGATGTTGCCTTCAAAGTAAATAACTTGCCCAAGTTTATGCCAATAGTTACTATCAGGCGTCACGGAGACCATTACTAAGGGGAGATACTAGTTTAAAGAGCCCCGTGGAAACCTTATTTCTTCCTTCCTCTTCAGAATGAACTTCATGCTTATTCTCTTCTCATATTCTTCACTTAGGTTGTTCATACTGTTCCCCTTTTTATTCTTAATTTTGAGTATCTCTGTGCAGTCTTTCTTCTTGACTCTCAACCTAGATTTCAATAGCTTTGAGTATCTTTTGCTTCTAATATATGTGTCTAATTTATAGGAGTGACTCTTAGGGATTAGCATTAATGGTTTCTGTATTAGTCCTGATCATGTAGTCCTTGGACACTGATCTTCCATTTTGGGGTATTTGGAGCTACATGACAGCTGATTAGCTAAAAATGGAATTTCTCTCAGATCACTAGTGCCCCCAAATTACTATCAGGAGTTTCATCTGTAATATGAAATTCAATAATCTCATTTTGTTACTAATATTCAGGTTTTTGCATATAAAGCAAAAAATGAAATATTCAGTGTGAAATTCTCAGGTTTGCACTAGTAAATTGTTTACTGAACAATGGTGCACCTGATCGTTATGATGCTGTTTATTGACTGACTTGATCAAATTGAATATTTTAACATACTATCAACTTTGCCTTGAGGATTAAATTGGATACTCTGAAAAATAATTCATTAAAATGTTTATTTAATGCCAACATATTATTTTGTATTCTAGAAAGTTTATAACCAAAGTATTTATTTGCCATTATATGAGTAGACAGAGAGATTAGTCAACTAGCTCAATATTCAGTGACTCCTTTATTGCAAAGTCACTGGCTCATGTTAGACTAAACTGACACATGACTGTAAAAAGTCCTCAAAAGAGCAATAGAATATTTTGGCTAAAATCTTCATGGATGAGTAGGAATTAATATCAGAGTGAACCAACAGACTGTTTTGACTATCTACAAGATGGTAAACAAACATTTTGGCTAAATTCTGTCATTTGATTATGACATAATAGAGCTATTTGAAAGAGACAAATGTATGAAGTGCTTTAATGGGGAATCATAGAGCAAATTACCAAGGATAAT
This sequence comes from Galemys pyrenaicus, assembly GCA_019455555.1. Taxonomy (NCBI): domain Eukaryota; kingdom Metazoa; phylum Chordata; class Mammalia; order Eulipotyphla; family Talpidae; genus Galemys; species Galemys pyrenaicus. The sequence goes on from JAGFMF010011568.1 coordinate 6,176,303, forward strand.
GAGTAAGCTTTAGACTGTATCTGTGTTGTGCAAAAATAATATTTTGTCAGGAAATAAACATGTGCATATCATGGTAGGCAATTGTTTTTAGCTTCCTGCATTAATAAAGATAACTAAATGACTACAGAATCTCATTTTCACTTTGTACTGTGAAGACAGCACATTTAGCATTTAACCAGTTAAATTGATTTACACAGTCAAAGTAAGCATTTCAGGACCAACATAGACCTAGGGGTCAGTTTCATCTAGCTTTTTCATCTCCATTAATCAAATTAGTTAGATAATAACCAAATCTCCATTTATTTGTGGATTTGAGATCTGAGTTATCTTAATTTGTTTGTGTAGGGTTTTAAAAATTTAATTTCTATGCTATTAATGGAACTGAAAATAGTGTTAAATTATTTTAGATATAATAGACCACTCCATTAGTGTCTATGTAATCTTTGATATAAATATGTAAAAATATGTGCATATGCATATTAAGAAAATAATTTTTTTTCAAATTCTAATGCACAATTGCATCTTCTGAGACATTACAGTTTGCTGTGTAAATAAGCATTTGGATTTCACTTGAAACACATATTTGCTTGACTTTGTTTCAGATTTGATTTCATTATGACATGCCAGCAATTTCTCAAAGATTTTCTTCCTCATTACTACATAATTTTTATCAAAACACAAGTTGTTCTATTGATTCTTATCTATATTTTCATATTAAAAAACCTGGAAAAGTTGTACTATGTACCTGGGTGTGTTTGTATGGATTATTTAAATATAACTAAGGGGTTGAGAAAGTAAGATTTACAATAAAAGTTGTCTGAGACATTTATACTATTATAATATATCGACTGCTACTCTGTCAGGTACCGTTATCTATTTTCAGCGTATAACTCATTTGACTTCATCACAGAAAAAACTGAAGGTCAAAGTATTCCTATCTCTGAGGATAGAGTACAAAAGTATAGATACTAAATAATATGACAAACTCAAATAGTTAAGAACTGATGGACCTAGAGTTTTTATCCAAAATGATTACTGAATTATTGACCCAAAAGAGTGATAATGAGTTGTTGTTACTAAAAAATGATATTATTGAAGGTTAACAAATCCAAGTTTTCAAATATTAAAATTTTTAAAAACTAAGATCTTCATTGGAAACATATTTTTCACAGCTTCCTATATAGTGAGCAATTAGCTCAAGGTAAACTTTCATTTATACCTAAACCCTTGACAATATTTAATTCTCTGTAAGTAAGTCAAGATTGGTCTTCTATAAAAGGAATAAATCTCTGGTCCCAAGTTTTAGGAACTTATTGAACAAATATGTTTAGTTTGTTTCTTGGCCAGTGGCATTTATTTGTTTGTTTGTTTGGCAATGTAAAGGACAGGCCCATCTAAAATTCCACAACATAATCCCCAAGATGGAATAATTCAGTTACAGAAGCTTGCTACCTTTTGGGATCCCAGGGGCAAAGTTTGCTTTTCCATCCAGCCTCCTGTGAGTAAGGAGGATGGATTACTGGGGTCTGCCTTGGTTGAGTAACAGCAATTCAACCAGAGAAGAATTTTTAAAGGGGCCGGGAGGTCTATGCCTTGCAGTTTTTTTATTGGTTGACTCTTCCACACAAGAATTTTTTAAGCAAAAATTTTCAGACAAGTTCTTTTGCTTAATATTTTATTCTAATTTGCTAAAATAAAGACAGATCAGAAACAGATTGAAATATGTTTGGTTTAAAATAGAATAAATGATTCCATCTCTTCACTTCTAGCAAATATGTTTTTTCCTTGCAATTCAGTCAGCTAGGTATTTATCTGAATTTCCCAAGTTGTGGAATTTTACTTTATAAATTTTCCCTGTACTTTTTATACAAATCATACTGGCCACTTTGGATACCCATTGCACATATTTACAGTTCTTGCAGTGACCTCAAACATGAATTGTTTCAGAGATAGCCTTTAATCCAATGTGTTTAATGAAATTTGGGAGAAAAAATAACCTGTCACTTTCATGTTGTAAAGAAGAAGGCTTGGGTTCTAATGTAGAAAAATATTTAGATACATAGGAATAATTTAATATAGCTTAACATAATATAGTAATAAATATGAGCACATGTCTTCACAACAACTTTGAGGGGATAATCTTATGTCTGCAGACAGTTTTAGTATATTTCAGTGTTACAACAGTTCATCTTTTGTATAAAGACAGAATGACACAGAAAAGAAGAAAATCACTCCACTATGTGAGTACACTGAACAAAGATTTTAATCTCAGGTTTACTATTAACTGGAGGAAATCATCCAACATCTTAGAAATTGTACTTCCTCATCTGTAAAATGAAGATTGTGGCACAAATTAACTCTAATTTTAAAAATTGTGTGATTAGCACAATTTTACTTGAATATTACAATGCACAAAATTCAGTATGTATTAAAGTTGTACATTGTATTGTAATGACAAAAGTACCCTTTTACAATAAAACCTTGCACCACTTAATATACAACATCTTTTGCATGAAAATGCATTATGGTTTTAATGTCTACCCTTTAAGTACATAACCAATGAAACCTTGAAATTTGCAGCTATAATTTTCAAATCTGAATTATGATTTTTCAAGAGATTTTAGGACATGCTTATGAAGGTGGATACCTTATATTTTCCCTGGAAGACATTTTTATAATTAGCTACAAATACTTCTAAAACAGAATACTGTATGGCCAGAGCTCTCTGGTCCCACTTGACCACTCCATCACACAAAGTCTTTCTATAAGGGCAGCAAAAAATCCCTAGATAAACCAGTATCAATTTGTGGTATGCAGGTGTGTCACTGAGAGGAGGGAGGACAAGAAGAAAGCAAGAAATGGACTCATGCCAACAGACTTTACAGTTTTGAAGTAATTAGTAAGCTGTGCAGGTGTCTGTTAAAACAAACTGATAATAAATCTTGGTTTCTTTTGAATATTGCTTTGGTTTCATAAGTTCCGTGCCTCTAGGGATGAAAGAAAATGACTCTAAGATTAATTACCACATGACTTATTTCCAATAAGAAATTTAGCAAAGTGTTCTCTTTACTTGAATTTATTATTTATGTTATTATTAAGATCACTAAGAAGGATTATGGTTTAACCATTCTGAAATGACCACCGGACAAATGATACCTTTTTTGGAGAAAAGAAGATCCAGCATAAAGAGATCCTTAAGTGCACAGTTCTTTGGTTTGTCGCAAGTTATTTGTCCCAGGGTGAGCCTGATGCAGATTTTTTCTTTATGTTTTAGGAGTACTAAAGTTGTAACAAGGTGCCCAGGGCTCTATTGTCTGCTGGTTCTTAAGTGGAGTAACTAATTGCAGGTAAACTTAGCTACAGAGTGACATTTTTCCTAGCTTCTCCATCTGCCTTTTTTTTTTTTTTTTGACACCCCTCCCATTAACTGTCATTTTCCTTTAAATATACGGTGAATCTGAAAGGCCAGCTCTACATCACATCATTTCAGATTAGGGGCAGTTTCTTTGAGTTGAGTACTGTTTAGGTGTCAGAAAGAAAGTCCCTGACCTCTCTGGAAGCACATTGCCTCAGGGCCTTAATTAGCACTGACTCCAGCCATTACTGAAGAGAGCACAAAAGAGAACACATCATTTTTCTACTTAGGAAGTTAGCGTCTGACCTAATAACTTGTCCAGACTCACAGGACACTGTAACCACACAGTAACAATGGGCATTATTCCACTGCTTCCGCCTCACGTGAAGCATACAATGAGGCATAGAATGAGAAGGAACTATGGTTACCTCCCAAGGACCTTTTTAAAGTTCCCTCTGTCTTTTATTAGGGATGAAGTAGTGATTGCCTTAAAAAAAAAGAAAAGAAAAGAAAAAAGAGAAGCTGGCAGGCATATAGATTTTTCTCAAATACATGTACTTAAAATTATTTTAAATCACCCAGTGTGTGCCTGTGTATTTGGTGATTCATGTCATTTTAAAAAAGAGTTCTTTTACTGTAAGAACAGTTTTCAAAAATGAAATAAATTATTTTGATTTTAAAAATCCCTACTTGATTTCAGATTGTAAGCAGAGTGAAGAAGTCTTAATGTAAATGTGTTATTTCTAAAAGAGAGGCGTTTTAAAAACATACACACTTAGCTTTTGGTCTTCTATAATTACAACAGATGATGATAGCATGATGGTTACTGTAAAATGGATTTCATTTTACCCAAATTTCCTTGGACTAAAAGTCCCCAAACATAATTTAGTTTAGTATAGTTGCCATTTTGATGGCCCCATTGAAAACACGTTCTATGTAAAATGAAGTCAACCTGTAGTTTCATTTTGTTCCATTTTCTTTTTCTTTCTTTCTCTCTTCTTTCCTTTTTAAAAACAATAATCTTGATGGTAATGTTAAGCTCATCACTATTGAAGAATCAACTGCACACTTTACAAATAAAACAATAAAATAGGGGGAATAGTGGTAATACTTATGAATACATAGCCTGTTTTGATTAGGAAAGTTCTTTACAAGTCACTGTTGAAGTAATTAATATACTCCATTTAAAATTGATCTTCTTGAATAAGAAAACCTGATCCAATGGCCACCAGAGCCTTCTTTTCTGAGCCATAAACACCACCTGCATTTTAAGTATTGTATATTTTTACTTTAACAGAACTCTCTCCTCTTATACTGATGTTTCTGTTACTTCTATTAAAAACACAGTGTTTCATAAGTTTAAGACTCAGCTATAAATATTTACATATTCGGCATAGAATAACTCCAGTTTAAGCCTATTTTTTCATTTTAACAGTATTTTTTGAGTTAGAAATGCCTTAAAATTTTCTGCAATTATAAAAAATAAGTATGCCCATTCTCAATTTTTGGGGTGAATCTATAGGAAGAGTTTTGTTGTTCTTGTGTGTGGGCAGGTTCTGTGTTAGATGCTACCCTCAAAGGAGATCCCCATACCTTTCACTTATAAGAAGAATTTTCCAGATACATAATCCAAGAAAATGTATTTGAATCCAAGAAAATGTATTCCTCTCCCTATTCTTGGTCACAGATTTCTCCTGTTGCATGGCAGTCATCCCCCTGTTGTGAAATTACCAAGTTTGGCCCTTGGATTCCATAAACAACAATGAGGTCAATACAATAAACTCCTCTAGATACTCCAGATGATAAAACTAAACCAAATAAAACTATGTGGAAAATGTTTCCTCACAGTCTTAACACTCCCCATTTGTTTAGAACCCAGTTTCTAGTGTAACCCAAACATAAAACTAATCACTCAAAACAAAATTAATCTTAGATTCATTGTTCTACTTAAAGATAGTGTTTCATAAATATATTTTATATGATTAGGTAACTAGCAAAAGAAAAAGAAAATCCTACCAAAGTAGTTCAAATCTTATTAAAATGTAAAGAGATGGAGAAGGTTTCTGGCGGGTCATTCTTTCTTTTTAGTGGACAAATCAAGTCTGTCTCAATTGAAGCCCATCTCAGGAGATGTTTTCAACATCTCGCTATCTCTCATCCAGCTGCCAGCTTGCTAGGAGAGCATCTCATACAAAGTAGTCGCATCCTTTTTGGCAATCCTAATAGCGGGCACCTCGAGTCTAAGGCAAAAGGGAAGACAAGATACCACCCAGATGTTAGGTAGACAGTACACAGTGATTACATTTGGTAAGAAAATGACAAAAAACTAAACAAAAATCAGTGAGAGTCTGAGTTTGGAAAATAAACTCATTTGACAATGTTGGAGAGAATAAAATAGCTACTACAGAAAAGAAGAGCTGTTAATAGTAGATTTTATTTATGGCAAAAGTCATTTCATTCATGTGTTTAAATGAAACACCAGTCACTGCCTTCTTACTGTCCCCAGGGTGTGTGATCTTTGCTTGTTTTGTGCGTTTTAAAGACTGCTGTTCAATTTCTGTGGAATCCACATCAAGGGCTATTATAAGTACCATTGTGAAAACTGATAAAACCAAAAGTTTCATCACAGTTGTTGACATCTTCAGCAAAGGAGGAATTCAAAGGATTGGCTTGGTGGAATATGAATAGTCCTTCATGGCTTTCCCTGAGGAACTGAAGCAGGAGATAAATATATTAACTTATATAGAGGATATCTGAGAATGATGATGAATTATCAAAGTCTAAGAGTTTAAATTTTTAAAGATAAGGCACAATAGGCAAGCACTCCAACTTACTCAAATAGATTATACTGCGAGATAATGAAAAAGATTTTGAAAGGTACAAGGATTTTATTGGAATTTCATCACTTTAAATTAGGCAAGACATAGCTGAGTATTACACATATATTATAAAAATTGCATCATTTTAGAATAGAGAGTACATAGCTGATATGTGTGGGGTTTTACACACACATTTATCTGTATATTTATATATCTGTGTACATATGTAACATTTAATATGAATTAACTTTTTTTTACTATAGTGTAACTTCAAGGAAATTCATTTTCTGGAATACTCTCAGTATAATAATATAAACTGTATTTTTTTAAAGATTTATTTATTTATGCATACAAGAACTGGGATACAGGCCAGAGGTCTGGGAGGTAAGAGGATTTACCAGAGACAGAGTGGGGAGCAGAACAGTCTGATCCACTGAAATACACTGCTGAGGAGAGCAGCAGGCAAATCAGGAGAGGTTTGCTGTGCCATGTGGGTCACCTCCCTGGCTGGGGATTGAATTCCCGCTACAGTGGCTGTGTATGCTTCATAGTGTGGTGCTTAACCCCCTGCGCCACCATGGAGGCTCCAATCTGTATTTTTGAATCTTTATTATAGACATATTGTCTCATGGGACTCAAGACCTATTCCAAAGACTTGCAGATGTATGCCAGAATCAGCTTTGTATTTTTTTTATGTGAATAACATTTTTATTAGAATATGTTAAGTACTAAGAGATAATACCAAAACTTCGACTATCCCATATACATCAACTTTGTAGTGTCACAATTTTTTTTTTTTAATTTTCTGAGTCTTGTATTCTTAATTCCCATGATTCTCATACATATAGCTGGCATTGGGTGGTGAAGATGAGCAACAGCCTGGCTCAACAAATATGCCAGAATACTTCAGTGGTTGAGTGCTGACTGGAAGAACTAGAACCGACCATAATTGTCTAACCGCACTACCCTGGAGAGTTAAAAAACCAGAACCCTGGGTAGGTCTAAAATCTTAAAGTGTCTAATTTCTTTTTTGTAACTTTTCAAAGAAGAGTTATTGCTATTCCTACTAATAATGTTTCCGTAACTAGAGAGAAAGGGCAAACTGTTTCACCAGACTGTAAAGCATTATAAGTTTAGAGGTTTGTGTTTTTTTTCCCCCATTTTTTCATTCTTTTCCTAAAGGCTAATATTTCCCAGGGATAGGTAATATGTGACAGTAACTTGATAACACTGGGAAAAAAGATAGAATCTCCTCTAATTTAAAGTGGCCATATCTAGCACTGTTTCACCAGGCATCAACCAGAAACCACTATGGCGCTAGCTCCCTAAAAGCTCCCCACTTAGGTAGGCATAGAGATCGCTCACACCAACTTGTCGTCATACATTCAATCCACCTGTGTTTTCTCAGCATGGCCTGTTCTAGGAGCAGTTTTGGTGGTTTTACACAATTTACTCAAGTCTGAAAATTGAAAATTTATTCTTTTGGAATTAATCTAATGTATGAATTTGGAAATGGCTTTTTCCAGAGATTATATTATGATTATTTTTATATTACTGTTGCTCTCTGATAAATAGAAACTTTTAGAAAACTAGTGATGAAACTTCACTTATATAACCCTAAGATCATGACATAAACAATCCAGAATCTAGAAATGCAGCATGAGCATAAAGCTCTTATTCTTCAGGTAGGTTTCAGTACTTGTTTTGAATAATATTATGGGATAAAGATAGCAGATGGTTAACTCTCGTTCATCGTGTATGGTATAATCTTAGTGTTTGTTTTGGTCAGTGAGTAGTATATTTTCTTAAAACTACAGATTAGTTTTAAGAAACATCTAGTTTTAAACAATATTTAGTCAGCCTTTTTACTTCCTTTAATCAACTCGTTCTGCTGAACAAGGTATGGAATTGATAGCTACTATTGATTGGATGTAGCATTACCTAATCTTCACTAAATGTAGGAAGCTTTTCAGATTTAGAAAGGTGGCAGAAAATGTCTAGTAATGATGCTGCTGGGAATTCGAGTTCAATACTGTGGTCAGTGTAAAAGTGATGTAACTATAAGAGGTATTTTATTATAAGCCTGTCGGTTTTACTAAATGGTTGACCTGGTGTATTTGTGGAGTTTTAAGGTGTGTGTGTGTGTGTGTGTGTGTGTGTTCGATTACTGTAGTTAGCAGATATTTCCATATTTTGGTCATTTAAAATGTTATCCGTAGTAATTTCTATTAATAACAATGTATTGCTTTTTTGTATAATAGGAAGCTAGTACTGAAACTTTAAAATTTACAAATAAGAGAATATAGTTCCATACAATAGAAAGAAGATTGCATTAGGAATTCAATACAGAGGAAGGGTACACGAAGTCATTACTAAAACAGATATAAACGTGACCTTCACTGTGGTTCAGTAATTATCTTAGTCCACACTATGGTGTACATATCATGATTTTCCTTTTTTCTCTTTGTTTTCATTTTTATCTGGGTACTTCACTGGTGAGTAATTGCTAAAGGGAACCCATTATGCAAGGCGAGCATTCAGTTTGCAAGTGAATTTGCTTGTAGCTATTGCCACATTTGAACCTTACTAATGTATGTAAATTAAAAACTCTGGTATTCGGAATTGCTCCTGTTTGAAATAAAAACAGAATCTGATCATTACAATCTGCAAGCCAGGTATTATCACTGGACTAGTGAGCCGCTGATGATAAATTGTACCGAATAGCTTGTGGATAGAATATTTTATCTCAGTTCTCTATCACACAGCACTGCATAAAATAAGAATGATTCATCAAGCATGAGAGCTGCTGGTTTATGAAATTCATTGCTCACGGCAAGTGTATTTTTTAAAATTCAAAAGACAAAGCAACTCACAAGGGTTATTTAGTAATCAGTGTGAATTACTTTTAGGTATAAACCTTAGTGGCAAGGAATTAAAAATACATTTGCTGTACAGGAAGCATTCTTGCAATAGGGGATATAATTTGACTACTTCCCATCAAAGTGCCTTATTTTGACCACATTTGATTTGGATGCCACCTTATTTTTTTCAAATCAAAATTGCATAATCCATTGTAATGGAATCATACATCGATGAAGATGGTGTCAAACTTAGAGCAGTTGCATTTGCATCATCTACTCCCTTTTATCCTTTAGCCTGCAGAGGATATTTTGTTTATTCAAAAGGACATGTAAAGAGGAAAGGCACAATATAAAGTCATCTTTCTTTCATATTTACACTAAGAATGTTTCATTTCTTCTTGTGTATTGATGTCCCAAGGCAATGTTCCAAATGAAAAGATAATAACTTATGAAGAAGTGTCAAAAACTAATTAAGTTTTGTAACTTGTTTTTCCCTCGCACAGGGTATATTTTTCATCACACTGTCCAGTCACATGCTGAGATTCTTGCTAACATTATCACATGCCAGTCACACCAAGTCTCAGTGGTGCCTCTCCTTCTGTCATTATTTTCAGCATCAATTAATTTTCTTCTGACCTCGCCTTTAGAGAATGTAGCAGAGAATTATCAGCACATGCTTTGCAGTCTATTTTGAAGGCATTAGGCCACTGTGTGCATTCAAAAATGGAGTCAGCTAAACATTATATTTTCTCACCTGCGGGGTTGCCTAGTAACCTGAATTAAGGATTTCCACCAAGCCTTCAAGACAAATAAACACGACTAGAAGGCAGGTTGACCTAGGTGGGAGAGTCAGACCTATTGATGGAGATCAGAATTCTGAAGGAGCCAATACAAAGCAAAAATCCTCATTAACATTCATTGTGGAAACAGTTTCCATAACTAAGTAAATCTATTTTACGAGACTAAGAGAAGTCTGAGGAACGGGATCCTGGCTTACACCATTGCGAGTATTTATTAAACAGTGTTTGGGCTCTCTTTTATCTCACTTTCTCTTTTAGGCCTTGAGTGTACCATTCCTTTTCTTTAATGAAGTATTGATTATTTTGTGAAAATATTAAAACACTACCTAGAAATGCTTCATTGTCATGGTATGAATACAGGTGTAGGAAGCATTTTATTTTCTTTTTCTGGGGCCTGCCTCATTATATATATATCCTTTATATCCTGAGAGTTCACCTAGTATTCACTTGATCACTGCAAGAAAGAAAATTCCTACTTTGGTGTGTTGCTTTTGAAAAGAGATTTGTGTATTGTAGAGGTGGGAGTTTTTCTCTAACGCTGTTGTTGCAGTTTGTCCTTGACATGTTGGATTCCTTCAGACGGGTGTGTGTGTTTGTGTGTGTGAGTGTGTGTTGGGGGAGGGGCTGATGGTAGGGGGAGGGGCATTTTCTCCTGAAAGGTACAAAGTGAAGGAGTCGCACAATTAGGATGTTGGCACATCCTGACAGTCCTCTGCAAATGATGGTGTCAGGCCACAGAGGGGATGAGGGTGGCAGGGATGACATTCACCCTAGCAAGATGGAAATAAACGCCCTGTTTGATAAGAGAAAACAGACAATTTATGTCCACCCTGAAGAGTTACCAGCTAGTGAGCCATTCCTATGGGTCAAGTGCTGCATTTGCATTTTGATGGGATGTTATCAAGTAATTAATGCACCAGTCAGGATTTATTACCTCAGGAGCGAACTGAAAGGTTCATTACAAAATCGGTTTCACTTGAAGATAGGCATTTCCTCAGAGTTAGCTTTTGACATGTTGTTCCTCGCTCTCTCTGCCCGTGGCAGCCATGGTAGAAGGCCAGTGAGGTGAAATTCATTGCTTAATAAGGGCATTCACTTTGGGTATTCTTGTGATAATAAATGTATACATCAAGGCCGCACTGCCTTGTCAGTTTAATTGCTTCTTGTGCTCCTTAACAAGCCAATCTTAATCAGTCTGGACCACGTTATGAATAATTTAGGGATCAGCAGACTTCACGCTTAATAAGATGTACTAGATTATAAAACTTAAGTGCACTGTTTATAGAAAGCATGCAAAACACTTTAAGTTTTTATTAGCAGCAAGGAAGAAACAAGCAGTGAGTTATTCTAACATTTGCAGTTTGCGAGCAACAGCTGTGTTTCTTAATGCTGTAACCCCCTCACTTTTGTCGAAGGCCACAGTTCGGCCTCTCGAGTCTTCTAAGCCTCGGTGAGACATAATGGGAAATTTGAGCAGGCTATGAGATTAAAGCTCTGAATCGATGGCCAACCAGCAATTGTCATTTTAGAAAACATTCTTTTATCTTTTTAAATGCAAAACAGACCTCATTTTAAAACAGTTTCCGATGGCCGAAATTACCTTTTTGTTATTGTTGTTCTATAGCACACATGAATTTTTTTACTTCATTGACTGGAGAGAATGGACACCGAATCTTGTAACTTTTCTTGAAGAAAATAAAAATAAAAAGATGGCTCTTTCCTCACAACAGCATATTTATCACGGAGAACTGACTATAAATTATGCTCATGCAGGAGGTAGTTTACTGTCAAAAATCCAACAAAAAAGGTCTAGCCCTAAGAAAGGCAAGAATGTATAAAATTAGAAGAATGAACAAATCCTTGTCAGATTATTAAGATTTCTGCATTTCATAACTGTTGTTTGATTTAAAAGGACCGTTTAACCTTATTGTTTTAAAAGAACTCTTTGTCCTCCATTTTACCTCCACATTTGTGGGCTATAAGTCGTCCATGGAGGAATGCATCATTCAGTTTATGACATCTAATAAAGGCCTATTGCAAGCATTAGAACCAGGTGCTTCAACCATTTTCTTTTCTGCTGCTAGCCTATTGTTCTCTTGTAACAGAAATAGAAAAAATTCCATTTGGACCGAATTCTTTTTATCACTTTTATTTAAATCAAGACACATCCTAATAACCATGTGCTTTCATTTGGTGTGGCTGTAAATAATAAAATGTATGTGAGTGTAGGAGCATGCATGTGAGTGTGCTCACACTGAACCAGGACCAATATGTTTATATATTTTGAGAAAAAAAAAAAAAAAAGATTGCATTTTTAGTAATTTGCTGAGGCCTTAAAAGAAGGTTATTGGTTGAAAATGAATTTATGAGTCAAAAATATGCGTGGCAGTAAATGAAAAACAACTTCAAACCTATTTCTCAACCTATAGCTGGACCATCATACTCCTTTGTTCTTGTGCAGGTTAATAGAGATTGAGGAGATGGGCAGAGGAAAAGCAGTGCAATTTTCTGCTATTTAAGCTTGGCGAAATGGCACTCTTCAGGAAGCAGGAAAAAGTATGAAAGCGTAATAGGCATTTTAAAAGTAGAAGTCCATATAGCTGCTTGAGGGATTCTCAGATTTAGGCATGCATAGAATCGCGAATGAGATAATCAGCATTGTGAAATTGAAACCTGTCTGCTGCCTGCTGCTGTTCTTCCCTCTTTCAGTGGAGTGATTTGTAACACTCATCTTCTTCAGGCAAGGCAGCCTTCAAGATTATCCAGAACTGTCAATAGTAATTGCCAAAGTATTTTATTACCTACAGAAAATCAAAGGAATTTTATAACCAACAGTTATCAAGTTTCAATACACGGTATAAAGAGAGCAATTTTAGTTGGAATACAATCGTGTTTGGCTTGCTTTAATGTTCTTGAGACAATTCCTGTGCAACCAACTACAACATTCACTGTATTTAAGCTAGAGGCAAGAATACACATATGTACTTGTAGCATAAAAAAATTACATAATGCCTACAAGCTTCTGCAAGCAAGTGGTTTTTAATTGCCATACAAACTCTGCCTTAGCTAATTACTTCTGAAAAGAAAGAGGGTTTTGTGAAACTCAAGATGACATTTGATGTTCTGCCATTCCCAGAAATATGGTTTAACTGGGGCATTCTCTGATGATGATATGGTACAAAATGTGTCTTTGAGTTGGAAAATAAGACTTTACAAACTTTAGAATTAAACAGAATGGTTACAGAATGCACTGTTGTATAGACACAGAAGTCTTGTGCAGTGTGCTGAATTCAAGATTATCAGCTTTAGGCTTCAGAATTATTTTTATACCATAGGGACAGTGACTTTCAAATAGTTATTTGTTTTTTGAAAGTCAATAATGTTTTTCAAAAGAAATATACGAACAGAATAACATTCCCCACAAACCGATTCCTACATTCACATTGGAATGTAAACACCTTTATTAGGTAAGAGGAAATAATGACAAATTTTTTATATCTCCTGGTGCTGATTTATATTTCAGATCCTAGACCACAGCGTGAGGCCAAAAGAAGCCTTTTGTATGCCTTTAGTGACTCAGAGCCCAAAAAGTGTGATATTTTCTATGATAGCACATTTTTTACTAATTCCTGTCAGCACATTCAAGCTGTTGGCCAACAGTAAGCATGTCCATGTAACTGTAAAGGTACACATTTCCTTTAAAATATTTATCAGCAATAGAAGTACTTCCATCTAGCACTAAAACAAACAAACAAACAAATAAGCTCAGACTTTTCCTCAGGAAGCATGTGAATCAATATGTGTGTGTGTGTGTGTGTGTGCTGGAGCAGGCGCCTGCAGCGGGCACACGCACTAGAACAGAGTGGAAAGGGTAAGGTAGTGTATTCAGAAATGTATTTAACAGTTAAAAATTTGGTTTAAAAATATTAAAGTAAAATAGCGAAGACTTTCCTGTTTATCTTTATAGAATGCAACTATACAATCATGGTAGCTATACTTTGAAAAAATACTCCTTTACACTAATTATTCCTACTTGATTCCCAACTAAGCCTTTTTTTTTTGTAGTGTGAATCATGGTCCTGAGGTGACTTTCAGAGAGTAGTGGACAATAACAGAGTAGTTAATGCTATCAAAATGTTCGGTGTATTCTCAGATTATTTCTTCAAAAAGTATAAAAGAGATCTCTTGATTGCACACTCATTTTTTATCTTCTTTGGTATGGAAAATATTTACTCTAATATGTGCTGTCATTTCAGAACTTAATTCAGTATACAGAGTAAAAATCAAGAATCTTATAAATACCAATTTATAAATCCAAAATCATTAAAACATCTTTTTTCTATTATGTTCTATGTTGTTTTCAAAGCTCAATTTGACAACTGCCAATGAACAGATAATATTCATTTGTATGAAGAAATAAACAATGTATATGTTATGTTTACATTCATTATAACTACACAAAAGTGATTTTTCACCAGATTTAGAATGGTTTCTGTGGTAACATTTGATCTTAACCCAGGTTTAGAATGTTAGCACTAGGCCCAGTGTTTTTTTACATGCCTGAAAAAATACTCACCTCAGAATGAAATAAGAAATCTGAATAGTTTCCCTCTGATGCTTCCAGGATATTATAAAATAGTCAAGTGCCTTATTCATGCCATGATAAAATATTATTTCATGAAAGGAAGGCTGTAACTGTGCAAAGTTCTGATTGATTTAACATCAGGTAATTTGTGAAGTTATGAAACTAACGGAAGTAACCTGGGTAAAGGAGATTTTCACCCTAAAGTAGAGTGCAACACAATGCCCAAAATGAATCATTTTCATTTTTAATTTAAAAACTGCATATGATATCATATATTTAGTAGCCTTAGTAGTGCTAATAAGAGAAGAATTTGAATACTACCTGTTGACTATTATAAGATAGGAAGCCTGAACTATTAAGAAATCAAAGCTGTTAATGCGTAACATAAAACCTAGGAAAGAAATACTTCCATTTAAAACAAGTTACCCTTCCTGACTCATTAGAAAAGTTCATATCCTGAAGAAAAGAGAAAAAAATTGCATTTTCATTGACTTTTCAAATATACAGCTTTAAAAAGAAAATATGGACTTTTTGCCCTGGTGCTACAAAGGCAGGACGCCTGCAAAAAAACTTCTCCAAGTATAGTTTATTAACAAGGAAAGGGGAAATTAATTAATGATGTTTGTTGATTTGGAGTTGCCTTTAAATATTTATTTATTTAACTAGTCTACTGCAAGGCTTAAAGTCGGATTAGGTGAAGTAAGAGGTCAGGGAGAAATTCCACAGCTGCACTTGTGGAGAAGGGCTCACCCCTCCTGTCGGGTGAGCCCTGGAAAGTGAACTGTTGCTGTGTTGTTCACTCAGTAGGTCAGATCGAAGCCCAGCTCAATAGCATTAAACTAGCCCCCATTTGAGAGATTTGTCTTACAAAACCTTGAAAACTGCTCTGAACATGCATACATTGATTTTGTTGCTGGAATCTCCTGAGCTTTGATGAAAAGGCAGTCTCCACATGCAGGTGAAAGGGGTTTACCTCTTCAATATTAAAAAGAGAAGATTAAGGATTTCTGTTCTACTAAGGCTGAACTAATCAGTAGCATGCAAGGGTAAGAAAGTAGGCCTCACACCTAAGGATGCCTGATTTTCTGTGGTTGAACAAGTTAAAACTCCCTAGTGTGACCTCCTATGTGGTGTAACTTACCGTTATTCCATTTTCACAGTTAATCAAATGGCATATAGCACATGATCAAATTTATTTTCCATATTTTATAGAAGATACTAGCTGACTTTGTTAAGGAACATTCACTTCCATTATAATAATGAAAATGAGGGTGTTATAAAGGATAAAGGAAAAAACTGTCTTATGGAAATCAGATCATGAAAGACTAATTTAGTATTCACAGAAGATAATATGGTCATTCTGTATTTTTGATATGATCTATATGACCTATACGTCTATTATATTTACTTCTATTCAAAAATGATTTTCATAAATATCTGACTTATTCTCTACAAACAAGAATTATCATTTGGACTCAGCAGAGAATACTTGGCATTTGTCCTTGCTATAAAAATGCTAACACTTTTTTTTTTTCTAGTCAAAGATTACATGCAACTTCACTTTTTTTTTAACATCAGGGGATTATAGTCTCCTGAGATAGTTTGCACACATCATTTCTCAGCAGGGAATTTCAGAATGAAATGAATGTCCCTCTACCATAAGAACATTTTACACCCTGTAGCACTAATTCCTGTAATTATTTGTGTCCATCTTAGCCATGATTTGGGTAAAGTGATATGAAACCTTTCTGAAATTATGGTGTAAGTAAGCCTTTAGGGGGAAAGAAAAGGTTTAAATAAACTAACCATGCTGTGAGATTTCATATATTGTAAAATATCTGAAAATACAACAGATTTATCTAGAATCAAGTCTTATCAACTATCTCTTTGATCTATTGTAAAAAACACAATAATGATCCTGAAACAAGCAGCACAGAGAAGATCAAGCTGGATAAGAGAATTTCAGAAATGAGATAACACTCATTTTCCATCATTTCTAGGAACCACTTGGTCTGCCTTTTGGGCACATGTTGTCTGACTTTCTCATGACTCACTCAGCATGGCTCATCATCTTCAAGCATATTTACTTTCCTATCACTATGAAATTATAACATCCCACTCAAATAACATGCAGTGTGATCAACCAAAAGACAAAGTTCCTAGCTCCAAATCATTTAAAGTTTTCTGTGATTAACATGATAACAAGTAAATGCAAGGAAAAGACGAGATGGCCATATAAAATTCCTGGGACCTGACCAGTGAATTCTAAGGGAGTTTCAGAGTTATTCTTACCAAAGTAGTCAGTATTCCCCCAGACCTGTTGTAAGAATGGTATATTAAATTAGTTTTCATTACAGATAGTATAATATTTATGACTGAAATGTTTGTAGCAGAATTTTTTAGGAGATGCAAGGCTGGCTGATGTGATGATAATTTATTTTCTAGGATAGAACAGATATTTTAGTTAGATACACTTAACAGATATTTCTAGGTACATGAACTTTCATGTAATACTATAACTGGAAGTCTGTAGATTTTGAGTGGTTGAAAGAACTCAAATTCAATTTTGTTGTTGTTGTTGCATGTAGTGTGTGGCTTGAATCTTTAAACATTTTTGCCTGTGCTAATTTCTAAGCACCCCCAGAGTTATTAAAGAGAGTTTACATACTGGGGTAAAAATAAGTCTATTTTTTGCCCTTGCAAGTCAACCAATAAAGATGCCTTTCTCACTTCTTTGATGTGACAAGGGAGTGTTAAATTAAAGTGAATCCTCTGTTTGGGGCACCTTGGGCTGAATAAGTGCTTAAGCCAATTGCTGAGTACTCCTGGTGTTTCCAGAGGGAACCACACATCTTTGCAGACCAGAGAGGAGTGTAGGCATCATGTGCCACCTGCTGTCATTTCATTAGTATCATCATCTGACTTCTAGTTGGAATGATGATATCCTGCACGTTTTCATAAGTGTAACCATATAATATATCATAAATTCTATTAGAGGAAGATGATGTAATTAAACTATTCAAGGAGGGGTTTCTTCTATTTGAGGCTTTAGCTCTCTGATTTTTTAAACTTTTATCCATTCACTTTTTTTTTTTTTTTACAAGTTCAGAGCAAATATAAAGAAATAACTGGTGTGGTATAACCACGCTAGACTTGATATACAATAGAAAAGAAACTAAAGATTAATCTTTGAAACAACTGGAAACATCTTTTATATTCATAGTGGATATTATGAGAGACTGAAAATCAACTGTAAGTCTAAAGGTGATTAAAAATAGGTTCTGTACACGTGGAATCAGATTGACTGTTCTGTCTCTCTTATCAGGAATTATATGTCAGTAAATGGTAGAGGTTTGCTGCTTGGGATAGCTCCTTTCTATTACAGAAAGCTCTGCCCAGTGAAGAATATGAGAAAGAGATCACTGGACTATAAGAAACATGGTGTCATCTAGGGTCATTATTATCTTTAAACCAAAAGAACACCCATCGTTTTCCTGAAACGATATTCCTAGAAAAAAGAGTAACATAGCCACACATATTACAATCAAAGTTGTTGGAGACGCAGCTCTGTTAAGATGCCATTCCCTGTGGAGCACATTTAGTTTTGTTTTTCTGATATATTAGAAATCGTAGTAAAGGGTTTATGATCAATGCTCTCCTCTCTATCCAGAATTCCCCTTCGGTGGCAATAAAGATACAAAAATAGGTGGATAGTGATGGTTTTAAAACACATGGATACATTTCCTGATTCTGAATGTTTTATTTATCCATTTTATATTACATTTTAATTTCCTATATTTTATCTTCATGAAATCCTGGTAACAATAAATTATAAAATATAATAACTGGCAAATTATCAAAAGAATACAGATAGCTTAATGTGATTTCCTTGTGATACTGTTGAATAAACATGGCCTTGCCCACACATACACAGTATTTCCCATGGGAAATACAATTATTGTCTTAAAAAAATTTTGTAATCTGTTATTTTTATCTGCCATTGATTATAAATATAACCAGTATAATCAAGTTTGTGATCTAATTAGTCAATAGAAGCCAATAAAGCTTTTACTAGTCAATTGTTTAAAGATTTCGTTTACACAATTTCACAACACAAAACGTGCCATATCTAAACCACTTGCTTTGAAAAATAGCCCCTTAAAGGCCTCTTTTTCTAATAATCACCCAAATAATCCAGACAGTCTTCCTTCCATAATACTAAACGGAAAAAAGAAAGTGTAAGGTTGACTTACCTTTTCCTATATCTTTTAATTCTGTTTAAATTTCTATCCTCTCTTTGTGTTCTTTTGCGCATTCCTACATCTTGCCGTGTTGTACACTGCGAAGACCTAGTAAGGGAGTTAAAGGCTGATGACGCTAACGAATCCCAGCGCAAATGACTGAATCGATGGGAAACCAGCCACTGCTGTTTAAGTGTATCGATAAATGTACCTTTATTTTCTCTTGAATGGATAAGTGTCGCAGTTAAGAGTCCTATGGATCTCTTAATTGAAAGTTAATTTTAAATCAATAAAGTGAGTCATTTAAATATTGATTGGTCCTTTCTACACGAATTGTTAGCTGATTTTTTTTTTTTTGCAACAACTTTGTTTAAATGCAATCAATAGCCCACAATCAGTATGTTCTATAAAAAATTGACAGATGTTCCCAAAATGCCTGCTAGGCATATTCTTATCTGTTTACATATGCAGCAAAGATATTTCAGGGTTTTTCACACATACCTAGAGTTAGAACTCCAGGAATCTCAATCTCTGTCACTCTCTTACTTGTTTTCCTTAAATACTACACTTGTTTTTTTCTGTCACATTTAGCTTCTGATCTACTGCATCATAGCCTTTCATTTACATCTCCAAAGATTTGAAATGAAAAGATCATCTGATATCATAGTATAGGATCCATGTCATTCAAACATCTCTGTGATTATAATTGGAAAAAAAAATAAAGTGATAGGCATCCATAAAAATTTAAAGACATTTGGAGATGGTCTTTTGTATTTTCATGTCGCAATACATTAGTTATTGCTTGACTAAAAATCATCTTCTAATAAACTAAAATATGTTTTCTGGTGTAAACATGTTTATCAAGTACCTAGCTAGCTAGCAAGTATTTTTCATTTATGTAGTTTCCCTCAGCCATCATCTCTTTAGCATAACAGCAAATAGACATGCTTTCTTTATTTTCAAATTGACAAAGAGAGCAACCAGGGTAAAAGAATACGAATTGTATTACATGGAATTTATCTTGATTAACCTAATAAAGTAAACTAAGGTACTTGTAGCTTTCAGCATAATAGCAAATATGAATGTTCTATTCATAGCCTCCTATGAACCAGTCAGTGTTTGCCTGAGAAAGAGTCTAAAAATTATAGAGTCATCAGCAGCACTTCTGCCCACAAAAGTATTCAGTGTGAACAAAACCCCTAATAACATTTTGGAATACTTCTGAGAGAGCTAACTGAAGGTGCAAGTCTTTCATTTTCTTCCCTTTCCGAAATCTACATGTTTGAAAATGGCATTTACAAACAATTGCTCTTGAATTAAAAATGGATCAAATTAATAATTAAAAAATTAAAGTTATAAGTAACAGTTTTACAGAACAGTTTTTGTGTGTGGGGGTCTAGTGTATCAGCTAATACAAAACGACCCAAAGGTAACTTAAGGTGTTATATTAATACCGATATTTGACAATGTATTTCTGTTCTGAAGACTTAGTTAATAGGGTAAGTCCTCCCATTAAACTTAAAATATAAGTTTAAAATAAAATACAAATGCTCAAATTGAAAATAATAATTTTTCATCTTTCCCCTGTTTTTGAAGATAAAAATGCCAAGCTACATTATAAATATCTGAGGGTAGTTGAGCTGAGCACCTAAGTTGTGATGCTATGTTGTTTTAACTTCTCGCTGTTTGTATCAACTCTTTCAACTATTCTTCATTAATCTCATCTAGTTGCCCTCTTAATACACCATCTCAGTACTTAGTTCATTCCATTTTCAGCATTAGGGAAGCTGGATCAAAAGGGAAAATTTCAAGGAAATGGTGGGGTGTCATTGGTTCATATGCATACGAGTTCAGCATGTGAAGATGCTGTGTCTGGGATCAGCCTTAAGATGTGACTGATAGCTCTTATTTGTCTGATAGAGCTGGCCAGGGAAATAGAGCTACAGCTGGTTACTTCATTAGGTCCTCTCATTGATTGAACCCTGCTGAAGTGATGCAGCAGGCTCCTCAGATAACTGCTGGTAATAGAACAAAATGAATTCTTATCACAGAGATTGGAAAGGCCATTAACCCTGGCCTCCAATGCTTTTCAGAGGTCACAGACAGGAAGCCAAGCGGTGACTGGGAAAACTGTTTTCTGTCTAACTACAGGTCACGTTAGAAGGGGGTGTGTGTGACTTTTTTTTTTACCCTTCAGCTTCTGTATGGATGAAACTGTTATACTGGCAGATGTTAATAATCTGCTGTAAATAAATATTGGAACCAGAAGAAGAAAAATGAGAAAGCCCAGGAATTTATTTCAATAAATATTTAATAAAAGAATAATTGTTACTGCAATATTTACTGCCATTTCTGCTGTAGTTTTAAAACTATACTTTTTTCATATAAATTGGAAAGTGAAATACATAAGAGGCACTTTGAAAAGAAAATTTAATATGGTTGTATATAAAAATGTTTCCTTCCTTCCTTTCTGTTCTTCAGAGATGAAGGTTCTAATTGCTTGTGACTGCCTTGTTTCTTGCTAGGAAGCACGACCAGGCCATCTCTCAAAGAGCACAGCGCTCACTTGCCTTTCACCTGCCTGAAAGGGGTATATATCCAAGGAACAGTCCTATAATTTACATTTAATGCAACCTTTCAATTGACCAAGAGCCTACAACCTCAGTCCCCTCTCACAGCTGAGAACTTTCCCACATTTGTCAAGTCTCAGCCACTCCAGGATCAGCCAAAGGGACTCATCCATTTAAAGCCGAGTAGCACATGACAGTTTTTCTGCCTCTGGGGGGAGAGGAGTCCTTAGAGCAGCTGCTGGTATTTTCACACGTTTAGCCTGAGACAGAAATCCTTTATAGGTTAGGAAATTTTAGCAAAGCATATACCACATCGGAAGTAACAGAGCAATTTTTTTTCATTACTAATGTGCACTTTTTGCTTATGTGTGTATACGCAAAGAAGTACTAAAAACTATTTTTAACAATGCTGGTGGCTTCTAAACTTACAACTGTGATTTAATTTCAGTGTCTGTGGTTGCATGGTATTTTTTGTTGGAGCCAATCTTTCGCTAGGAGTTGGTTTATTTGAATGTAATTGGGTCCTGTGGATGGAAAAAAACTACCGATTTTATGTCTTTGGAGACCCACCCTGCCATTTGGTCTGGCCTTCGGTACATAAATAATAATAAGAAGGTGTATGCTGTCATTGCCCTGCTGGAAACACCAGAAGTGGTTTGGCAGGAAAGAAACCAAAACAGATTACCCCAAGTAAACATTGAATCAGATGCTTCTCGCATTAGATTATATCCACGTATACATGGACATGGAGAGTTGTATACTGTGTTTTTCAGTCTTTGTAGAATATAAAAATAGGAGGGAGAGACATTTTACAGTCAGTACATGAGTTTCTCAATTATTTTAAAATAACAAAGTTTTCATGAATTAATTATTTTTAGCCTCAGCTTTTATATAATTGAGTAAATATTAGGAGAATCATGTTTTAAGCTGCATTAAGTAAACAACATTGAGGGCATCAACTTTTAAAGTAAAAATTAAGTTCCAGTGCATTTTTGCATTTTGTCTTTTTGGTATAAAACTTTTCCATTTAGTTGCTGTATGAGTGAATAAATATGCTTTAAAAATCCAATTAAGTAAATGCTTTCACTTATCTCATTTTTCAAGAATGTTAGATTCTGTTACAGATGTTTCAGGGAATGACACAGAGGCCTGGAATTTCGGCTGGTGATACCTGGGGTGAAACTCATGAAACTTTTAGGCTTGTAATTAGTTAGTTGTGCATTGTGAACCTCACTGGGAGCTCCGAGTTCAGTTCATATTGTCTAATAGAGAACAGGCATTATTTTTCTTCATTGGATTTTAGTCTAAAAATGTATGATAAACTTTGTTTTTAATTCCCCATACAGTCAGTAGCACTAGGTGTTGGCAAAATTAAGAAATAGCATATACTTTGGAGGAAAAGACTTGGTGTTTTTGTCACTTACCCATGTTTGGTAAAATAGTCCTAAATATTTCATGTGTGCTTTTAACGATCTAAAATACTTGAAGAGTTTATTTCCCTCTTTTTATTTGAATAGATGTATGTTTAGGCCCCATATAGTTTGAGAAAATGAATGAATTAGTGGTATACAGTGTTTGAAATAATACATTTTTCACTCTGAAGTATTGTGTAATTTATATGTTATTGTGGTTTTGTTTTTAATTATTTGATGGCATTCATCTGATACATTTCCCCAAGACCAACTAAGTTTTATTGACATATTTGCAATTGGCAAATATTATAAACAATATTATTATGAATGTGGTTGGGGTAAGGATTATGTGCTGTCATGATGTTTAAAATTTTCAAATTTAAACTGACCCCAAACCTTTCTTAGAATCTTTAACACCATCAATCTCATTACAGGTGAAAGTTAAAATTCTGAAACTAAATCTGGTAATTTTTTATTTGATTTTGTATCTCATAAGAAAAGTCTTGACTTCTGGATTTACTGAAGGATAAACAATAATCTGCACTGCTTCTTAGCTATCTCAGCATGATTTGAAATTAACACTATTAGTTTCAATCCAATTTCTTGATTTAACCAAAGTTTTTTAAAGAACTTTTTTTTTCTCCATAATAAAGTCACATGACATTTGTTTTTTAGTTTTCACTGATTTAACCATGTTAAAAGTGGTAACTGCCTCAGTTAAACATTTCATCCTTGCTTGTCAAGCAAATGAAAAGTTGCACATTATTTTGATGAAAAGGAATGAAGATTATTTAAAGTTGTGTAACACCTATAGAAAATCTATTTTATTAGGAAAAAAAAGAACAATGCAAAAGTTGGATGCCAAAGATATCATTATCATTGAATATTTCCATAGTTCTCTTAGGTAGTTCAGTGATAAAATTTGTGGTTGAATTGACGAATTAAAAAGGATGTCTGGAAATCAAATTTATTTATAAACCAATTTGAATTATTTAATCTTTCCTTCTTCATGAGTTTTATTTTCAAATAAAAAATTCTCCTACTTTTTTGATTGAATGCATATTAAATTTTATGAAACTGCCTGGCATACTGTCATTTTAATATCTTCTTGAAATTAGTTCCTAAAACTCAAATTCTTAAAATTAGCCTAAAATTAGTCATAAGACAGAAACATTGGTCAATTTCCTGGTAGTCTACATGGTCTACGTGATATTGGCTATAGCCATTCGATATTTAATAAACTGTGTCTACCTAAGGATTTATTTACATGTTTGTAAATACTACTGCAATAACATTTCCTGCCAATATGTAAATATATGAGTCCAAACAATGTGATTAGTTTAAAAACTCCTTTTAGAATCCATATTGCAGAAAAATTCAGTTTTAATTGTGAAGAGGTATTGTATTTGGTATTTACTTTAATGGCCTGCTAACTCATCTTCATGTAAACATACCTATGGGGTTGATTTAGCATTAACCATTACTGCTACTACTACTACTGCTGCTGCTGCTGCAATGGATTCTTTCTGTTCACAAAGCGATGAAGCCATTGGTAAATAGGTGGCATAATTCAGTGCCACTGAATGTGTAGTGTACTTCATACTGAATTTAGCTCATTTGGGGCTCAATTTCCAATAATTAGTATTCTTTTAGAAAATTTTGATTAAATTGTGTCTTAGTCATATTATTAATAACAACAATAGAAAAAGAAAGTTAAAAGTGGTAACTGCCTCAGTTAAACATTTCATCCTTGCTTGTCAAGCAAATGAAAAGTTGCACATTATTTTGATGAAAAGGAATGAAGATTATTTAAAGTTGTGTAACACCTATAGAAGATCTTATCTAGGTTATTTGTGCATGGATTTTTAAGCAGGGGGATGGAGCTAGGAATGATCTCTTGTAATTTCCTATGAAATAATTAATATGTGCATTTTTCATATTATTCAGTTTTCATATTATTCATATTCATATGTGAGACCCATAACTTGCACTAATTTAATACTTCCCAACAAGAAGTGCTATTCTGCAGTCAAATGCTCTACCACTGAGCTATACCCCCAAGAAGTGCTATTCTTAAAGGATCTTGAAAGAATAGTAGTAATATATCTGCATTATATTGAAACATTTTATATCTAAAGATGGAGCCAGGGCCTTCCATGTGGCACAGTGGGTTGAGCACTGCACTGTGAAGCATGAGCTGCACTGTGAAGCATCCACGGCACAGCAGCTTGAGTTTGATCCCAGCCTGGGAAGGGACCCACATGGCACAGCAGACCTCTCCTGCCTTGCCCACTGCTCCCCTCAGCAGTGTATTTCAGTCTGTCTGCCTGTTCTGCTCCCCAACTCTGTCTCTGGTGAATCCTCTCACCTCCCACGTCTCTGGCCTTACCCCAGCTCTTGTATGCATAAATATTTTTTTTTTTAAAAAGATGGAGCCACTCTCTCTGGCATTCCAGTGTTTAATGCCCTCCCTAGAACTCCCTGCACTAATCTGACCATGTACTCAATGCACTCAGTAGGAAGTGTGCCTCTCAGGCATTCTGACTGCTGCACTGACAGCCTTCTTTCCTCCCAGTATAAGCTGAAACTTAAGAACTTCCATGGACATTGTATTTTTGAAGAAACCTTAGGAAACTGAAGTTTTCCTAAATCAAATTGACAGACGTAGTATACAGAGTCACCTTTGTGCTTCTGCTCCTTGAGGTTTTAAGCACTCAGTCAAAAAGAATCCACTTCAGTGACTTAAAAAAAATGGGTAACTGAATAAACAGGTAGAAAATGATGTATCTGGTTCCTCTTAGGAGAAAGGAAAGAGGAAAAATTTAGAGTTAAACATAGAGTAAAACAAGGTAGAGTAGTAGGAAGTGAGAGTGACTAAAAAGTTTGTAGGATGAGGGAAAAGTCTTTGGGGTATAGTTAGCATGTGGTAAGTTGGAGAAAGTGAGATAATGCATATAACTATAGTTTGAAAGATATTATTTTATGCAAATACAAAGGACTAATAACATGAAAAGGAATTTGAAAAGAGACTTGTAAATATAAATAAATAGCATATTTGACGGATTCCATCTTTTGAGGTCTTATCATTGGTCTTCTAGCATGTACTTGTGAACTGACAAAAGCAAATACAAAATTTCCCAATGGGGAAGCCAAGAAGATGCCTAAAGACATCTAAGTACAGTCCCTACCCCTATTTCACAGCTGAGAAAATAGTGGCACTCTGCATTTTCACAACTCCAAGTCATGCAGCTAATTCTTAGTTTAATCTTTATTATATTCTGCTATTTACACAGGGTGAATGGATGGTTTTAAAAGGTGATCATTGTATATGTTTTATCATTTGCTTATTTTTCTTCAAAACAAAAAAGATAAATGACAGAACATCCAGTAAGATATAATTATGTTTCTTCTTTCTACAGAGTTCATATTTTGTACTTTTTGTGTCAAGAATATTGTACTCCTACCACCAGCATAACACTTCCTGCATAGTATGCTGGTTTCTATTTTGTCTCACTCACAGGTACCTTGAAGGCACCAGAGATTTTCTTCTTAGTATCTCTTCTCCAAATGAGGCCCTTGTCACCTAGTGGGCTCTGAGTGAATGTGTGTTAATTTGAATGTCGTTTATGCTGTGCAGTAAAATTATGTGTCTAAATCTATCATTATTTCTAGTCCTTAAAGCACTTTGTTATTGTTACACATTTCCAGTGAGATGTAAACAAACAGTTTAAGAAATGGCAAATAAGGGGTTTAGGCAAATTAGGGTAGATTAGGAAGCAATAAAAAAAGGTTCAGCTAAAGTTAAATGAAACAGCAGGGGGGCAAATGATGCTTTACAGATAGAATATTATAGGTCGTTAGAGCTTAATAGGCAAATGTTTTCATTTTAAGGGCTATAAAATAATTTTTAACTGCAATTTCCTCACCAAAAAAGAAAAAAGAAAAGCCCCTTTGAAGGAAAAAAAAAAAAGAAAGAAATCGAAATACTGTTTATATTTGCACATACTTTTTTCTTCAAGCTTGATTCGAAGCAGTCTATTCTCATTTACAGAATTGATATTGACCTTCTGACGATATTCTTGTCCAAATGATCATAGTTCATAAAATTAAAAGTCAAGTTGATAGTCTGTCTCAGTCTTTAGTGAGATCTTCCTTGACTGTGGTTCTCAAGGGAAGTGTGAGGAGTGATTTTATTGCAATTTTGCAATAATTGTATACTCTTATTTCACCCCCCAGAGCTTTTGTTTCAAGCAAGAATGTGCCTGGACTTCAAAGAATTAAATACATATGATGTATATATTCACAAGGTAGTCATGAGAAGGGACCAGTGGAAAAAAAAAAAAAAAGGATTGGGGGTAACTCATTTCCAAAGTATGTAACAGTTTTATGTGAAAACGCTAACAGAGCTGGCATGTAACAAAAAACTTTTCTCTCTCAGGCTTTTCTCTCTCTCAATAAGATTTTAAACTTTTTCACCTTTGAGAGAGAATATCAAATAATTGCAACTGATAACACATGTTGTAATACTTAATGAGTTAATTGAGATCAGAATATAATGAAGTAGAGTAGAAGAGTATTCTCCTTTGCTGCAATTATGGATATAGAAACTATATGAGATGAATCCATTGTGCAACAACAGCTTGGGTGTTGAGAAAAAAGAAAGTTCCCTGTCCTCGATGAGGTTAGATACTGCCTAGAAGACAGTCCTTGTCACAATAAATCAGATAAATTATGACATTTTAAGGAACTTCATCAAGTTGAGAGTGAAACTGGATCTTTAGAGTTTATTGTTAAGTGAAAGAATTAGGGCATGAAGTAGGATTGGCAATTATATGACTGGAGTTTTTCTTGTGTTTGTGTGTGTGTGTTTGTATGTCTGTATTTACTTATTTAGGCATAGTCCTTAGGATGGATGGGCATGAAGTAGGATTGGCAATTATATGACTGGAGTTTTTCTTGTGTTTGTGTGTGTGTGTTTGTATGTCTGTATTTACTTATTTAGGCATAGTCCTTAGGATGGACAGGGGAAATGATATGATGCAGACTTAGAGATGAAAAAAATCAGTAAGATTGTATGGAGAAGAAGCTAAACTGAGAGCCTAATAATGATAATCATGAGAAAGTGACAAAAACTAACTAGATACTTGAATCTATGCAAAGCTTTAAAAGCCAAATACAGAAGTTCAGATGCAGTTAGGCAGAAAATAAGAAGGTACCAAAGCTTTGAGTATAAGGATGACGTCACGGAAGCAGTGTTCTAGGAAGCATGATTGGACAATCATATATGCAAGAGGGATAGTATTGGAAGGACCTGGAGGCAGAAAGCTCATCCAAGGCCAAACGCTATGACACACATGTGAAGTTATCACTGAGGTGACTGTTGGTAAATAAAAAAGGAAGTTACAAATAAACCCACAGAGGAAACTTACTGGCTAAATATAAACCATGAAAGAGCCAAGAATTCCACTCAATATCCAAAACATGGCAACTGTCTGAAATTTCTCCCACTGTAGTCAGGAGGGGAATGAAAATCAGGGGTTCGGGAAGTTTAGCACAGCTTTGCTCCCTTTTAATCATAATGCTATAAACAACTCATGAGGAGAAGAAATCATGTGGTCATAAAGCCTTTTTTTGAACGAGCAAAAGGTAGTTTCTCATCATTTATTTTTAAGAGACTTGTGGTTTTAGTAATATTAGGTGCTTTGTTTTATTTATAATACAACTTATAATTATTTTAGCATGTTAATGTCATTTATGTTGAATAAGGAAAACATTTAAGACCAATGTAAGTCCAGGACATCCTTGTAGCTTTCTTCTTTTTTTTTTTTTTTAAAGATTTATTTATTTATACATAC
This sequence comes from Galemys pyrenaicus, assembly GCA_019455555.1. Classification (NCBI taxonomy): domain Eukaryota; kingdom Metazoa; phylum Chordata; class Mammalia; order Eulipotyphla; family Talpidae; genus Galemys; species Galemys pyrenaicus. Next base: position 6,204,801 of record JAGFMF010011568.1, read on the forward strand.
AAGAGTTGGGGTACAGGCCAGAGTCGCGGGAGGTGAGAGGATTCACCAGAGACAGAGCAAGGAACAGAACAGGCAGATTGACTGAAACACACTGCTGAGGGGAGCAGTGGGACAGACAGGAGAGGTCTTCCTGAGCCATGTGGGTCCCCTCCCTGGTCGGCAGCAGGGCTCAAACTCGTGCTGCAGTGGCTGGGGTTTGCTTCATAGTGCGTTGCTTAACCCACTGCGCCACCAGGGAGGCCCCATCCTTGTATCTTTCTATGTAACAAAGATTGATTTGACTAAAATATCTATTAACTGTTCTATTGTACTTCCTTAATGTGACTGTTGGAGTTACCTTATACATAGTAAAATTTCTATACTCATTGAGTACATGAATAAGACGAGTCCAGAACAACATCATGAGATGATGGTGAAAAGAAATATTTATGGTGTAGGTAATAATTTTGTTGGCATTAGGAGCAGTTCATTTGTTCATAGGACTTTTAGCAAGACAGGACTATCTCTATGCATTTGGCAGACCAAAGGAAACCAAAATGCCCCAGTGGCAATCCCAAAATACCCTGAACCCCGTTCATAGATACAACAGAGGAGAGGGGGCGCAGATTTGGAACACACAAATTTATTCCATTTGGTCTTACTCTCTTACACGCTAATTTTGTAATATGAAGGACACTTATCAACAATTTGTAGTGTAGCTGCTAAAAACAGACACAGCTCTTATTTCCACTCCTTGCAAACAACCTCTGCAAATCAGAGGTCAGTTTTCTTCTCTCTGGAAATAGAATCCTACAGTTTTGAGGATGGTAGGTTATCTGTTGCGTCTTGAGAACAGATGTGAAAATCAGGATAAGAAAATGCATATGAATGAAGTGCATACACATTTCTGAGATCTTTTTGTTATCTTGTACCAAAACTCTAAAACTTCTGCCCACTGCATAGAAGTTTTCTGATCATATTTGGGATAATTATAACAAACAATTTTATTATATTGGTATGAAACCTAATTGAATAGTTTGATAGGGAACTGTTTATGTTCTACAAGCTTTTTATTTTTATTTTTTTATTATATTTATTTATTTATTTATATTTGACATCAATTGTAGTCCCCATGGAATTCCCACCTCCATTTCACCAGTGCACCATCACCTTAGTCCCTTGTGCTCTTTCTGCCTTCCTCCTAGCCTCTCTCCCCCGCCCCCACTAAGTGCCTCTGATTTGTCTTTGTCTTTTTGTTCTTGTTCTGTTGTGATTTTTTTTTAAAAATTATTTATGCATACAAGAGCAGGGGTACAGGCCAGAGACGTGGGAGGTGAGAGGATTCACCAGAGACAGAGTGGGGAGCAGAACAGGCGGATGTACCAAAACACACTGCTGAGGGGAGCAGTAGGGGAGGCAGGAGAGGTCTGCTGTGTCCTGTGGATCCCCTCCCTGGCCAGGGATCAAACTCAAGCTGCTGTGACATAGATGCTTCACAGTGCAGTGCTCAACCCACTGTGCCCGTGTTATGCCTTTTTTTGATTGTTATTGTTCTTTTCCTTGAGCCCTTTTTTTATTCTTTTATATTCCTCCTAAAAGTGAAACCATCCGATATTTTTCTACTGCCTTCTGACTTATTTCATTGAGCATAATCCCTTCTAGCTCCATCCATGTTTCTACAAATGACTCTAGTTTATCTTTTTTTTACAAGCCTCTTTGTTGATTTAATCATATTGCTTCTATGACTCTATCGTAATATCTACAGTGAAAACATAGTGGTCTTGGCTCATAAGTACACAGAATTGCTAGCCAAACTTTTATTCAGTAAAATGATTTTGTCATTGCTTATCACAATGATAACAATAACAATATTTATATGCTAAAAAAAGGAGTTTTGCTCTTGACCTCTTTTCCCTAATCTGTTTTATATAATTCATATTTAGTATAATACCTCTTTCCTCTGTTCTTCCTATTTCCCCAATTCCCCTCCCCAATTCTTGTCATGATCTGGGTTGTCTCTGATTTCTACAAGGGTAAGTTCTAGTCTAACTTTCATTGGCGTATGTGATAATTTGACTTCCATCCCCATCCTCCCTGTTGCACAGAAATCCATATGCATGTAATTCTAATGACACTGTCACTACTCACTGTTTTTTGTATCATTAATTTTCTCTCACAAATGGTTTATTCCCACCATCTTACCAATATTACTCATATAACCCTACATAAGAGGCATCTGTCTCCACATACTGCCCCATTTCTCCTGATCTTTTTAGAGCTAAACTCAGATAATTGTCTCCCTTTGACCTCTCAATCCCTTCATCTTCAGTGTTTCTTATGTCCACATTCAGGGATGTTTGCACTCACCACTCCACAAAAGAGACTCTAGGTAAGAGTCTAAGGACCTACTCTAGCAAAACCAATGCTCAGTTTCTGGTTCTTACCTGATTAAAATGACCAGCAGCTTTTAACAAAGTTGATCTTTCTCTTTTTGAAAAGTTTGTTTCATTAAACTTTCTTACCTCATTGATCTTGCTCAGTTTTCACTACTTCCTCCTTATTTGGAGAGGGAATAGTGGGGGCAGTGCAGGCTATAAAGAGAGAGCATTCCCTATAGAAAACTAAAAAACAATAATAAAATTTCTTTCCTTTCCGTCCTTTATTCCTTCCTCCTCCCCTTTTCCCCTGCCTTCCATCTTTTTCTCTCTCCCTCTTCCCACCACACACCTATGTAGTTGACACCTGTATGTGCACATAAACATCTCAAACAAAACATGTTCAAAACTATTGGTACCAAAACTGCTCCTCATTTCCACATTGTTCCACCTGTATTTTTCCATAACAAATGATACCTCCATTTTTCTGGTTTCTTGGGCCAAAAACCATTGGAATCATCATTGATTCTTCTTGTACTCTTACTTTCCTCATCAAAACAATTGGGAAGATCAATGAAATTCTCTTTTGAAATGTACAACAGTTTCTCTACTGTCTCTTTGACCCAAGCTGCTATTGTATTTCACAGTATCACCAGTGTCATATTTTACTTCACTTTTCTGTATATTTTAAACTTTTGATTCAAATTTCTGCAAGAGATTTTTTTCCTTTGGCTACTCTTTTATCAATCACTCTGGTACCCTGGGCCTATCTCTCTATTCTCTGTAATTATCTTTTTAATATTTTTTTCAGTTATCTTCAGTGTCACTTCTTAATTTTTCTTTCTCAGAGTTCTTTCCTCAGCCCTCATCTTCCATACCATATGCTTTCTTCTTGAGAAGTGTCATTTACTCAGATCATTAGTTATTACTCCTTCCAAATATTTTCAACTTGGATTTCTCTTCCAAGGTCTAGCTCTATAAACTTAAAATGTTTAGTGAACAGCTTTACTCTATTTCATGTCCAAAACTGAGCTCATCATCTTCTCTTTTACCCCAATCTTTTTTTTAACATTCCTTCTCTTCAATGGAATCACTATGCTTCCTTTCCTCATGATTTTTTTTAGACAGTAATAGATTAAAGTACATTATTTGTTCCAATGTCTGTCTTTGTTTTTAAAACAAAGCTCCTCCTCCTGTAGTCCACTCTGCAAAGTCCCAAATATGACCATGACACCCCTCACTTAAAACTCTCACTTTGCCAAAATCAAGAGACCCTTTGCCAGCACTTGTATTCAGGCAAAAGGGAAAATTAATTGGCTATGTCTCAGAAAGCTTCTTTTTTTTCATACTGCTAATACAGTCCAAAGAAAGCAATATGCCAAATCTCATCAATCTGTTTGCTCATTAATGAATGATTTATTAAATAAACATTTCATGGGTATGTGTAGCTATTGTCTTGAAAATTCATAGCAGGTTCCAATAGTACATTTTTCACTCTTGGCTCCAACCTTGCCTTTCTAATCTTCCTTTTCTGGCATTCTGTGTATTTTCACTAACTTTCCTCTCCAGATTTATTTCACTTAAGTCTGTATCCATCATTACTAGTTCAATTGTCATAAGTTTAATTTGGGGTATATGACTGTATAAAATTGAGCTTTTCTAATGTGATGAAGTCGAGAAAACCCCACAGCAAAAATTCAAGGATTATTTACATATAATTTAAGAAACTTATCTACCTGTTAGGTTGATGGTAAATTTATTTCAACAATTACAGTGCTGATAAAAAAGATATATCTCATTATCTGAGGAGTTTTTTGTGCCCATATTTGATATATGAAATAACTAAGTGGGCACATGGAAAGCAATCATTTTCCCTATACATACCTGTATAGAAATGGTTTATTATAGGGAGCACTGGTACATTCCATGTCAATATCTTTAAAACACTAAGTATTTAGAAAGTGTAGTACAAAAATTGTAAGTCCTTGTTTTACATGATCATCTAGAGGTGTTGATAACAACTTACATTTGATTCTTATACTGATTAGGTGTGGTTAAGTACAAGATACCAGTTTATTGCTATCTTAAAAATAAGATGACTGACTTCAGCATGTTAATTGATCTGTTTAAATTTACATAAATAAAAGTCAGAGTTTTAATTCCTTATGTCATACATTTCTCATTTAACAGTGACTGTGAAAATTCTAAAATATTGGATTTGGTGCAGTATGAATTATATTGAAGTGTTTTATGTTTTGGTGATGTGTTTAGTAGAGCATATGATTCAGGTGACTGCTATATAAGGAATAATCTAGAAAATTACTTCAGTGTTTATATTTTCAGAGTTTTAAAGACTGCCACATACATTCTGATATTGTCTGTGCCTTTTTATCAAGTTTTTCTATTAAAAGCTAAGTGATGGAGGTTTGAGTCACTAACAGCTGAGTGTGGGAGAAAAGGGGATCTGTGTTTTGCAAGAGGAAACCTAGGACAGATTTATCTATTACTATCAGTTCTTTTGTTGTTCATCTTCTTTGCTTTTGTAAATCACCAAATCAGTGTGACCTAAATACTCTTTATGACTTAGTATATCTGTATCACTTTTATTGCCTCATATGTAAAATTCACTTAGGGATTTTAAAAAATAACTTTCAAACTACATTGCTTAAGAAGCCAATGTTTGGTCTTCTTAACATTTGCTGTTTCCAAAATATCTGCACAAATAATAGTGATATTTTAAAGTTTAAAACACTAATTTAACTGATAGAATACATTTCATATAATATATCCTAAAAAGCCTTAACAGCAATTTGATCAAGCCTTTTCTTTGAATAACTTGTATTCAGGAGACTATACCCAGAGCAGAATCATTCATGGGCACAGCTACTACTCATTCAGGCGAGGTGCTTTGTATTCTTCACATTAATTACTTCTAACATCCAGAAATCGGAGTGTTTTCATATATAGAATCCTAAATTTCAGGGAAATAAATAACTTGCCTCATCAAATGCCAGAAGGTAAAGGCAGACAAATATGTATATATTGGCATAATGATTATTCTCTTATTCATTTTTTTTTTTTTGCATAGCACAGACTTCTAAAGACTAGATAGCCCACCAAAAATAAAAAGGTGATGGCTCACCTTTTATCTTTGCTTGCTTAAAATTTCAAGCAAAGAGAACTGACCATATTTTAAGATGGAATTCCTCACTCTGTCTCTCCATATTAAGGGTGGAAGATGGTGTCATGGATAATGATTCCACAGAAGACTACTACAGAAACTCCTTGAATGTGATTGAAATCAAATATTGAGAATTATGAAATTATTACACATTACAGAAAACAATTTAAAAAAAATTAAAATTGACTCAAATATATGTAGTGATTTACAAACAATCCCATCTGAGAGGGAAGCACCTATCATTTTGCAGAAGTCCTTGAGGTGAGAGAAGGAGAAATTAACAGAAACTTGAAAGAAATCAAATAACATGACTAAGACAAAGAAATGCAACTTCTGGGCCTCCCTGGGGGCGCAGTGGGTTAAGCAACGCACTATGAAGCAAAACCACAGCCACTGCAGCACGAGTTCGAGTTCGATCTCTGCCGCTGGCCATGGGAGGGGAGGGGGACCCACATGGCGCAGCAGACCTCTCCTGCTGTGCCTGCTGCTCCCCTCAGCAGTGTACTTCCATTGATCTGCCTGTTCTGCTCCCCGCTCTGTCTGTGGTGAATCCTCTCACCCCCCACACCTCTGGCCTGTACCCCAGTGCTTGTATGCATAAATAAATAAATCTATAAAAAAAAAAAGAAATGCAACTTCCTTGAGGTTATATGAAAACCATTGTGACTAGTCTTAGGAAAAATTAAAAGAAATAGTGAGAGATGCACTGCTGGGCAAACATTTATTTTATTTTCTGATTTTAAAAACTTCAAAAAGCTTTTATGTAGGTATGAGACTATTCAGAAAACTTCCTAACTGTGGAGTAGGAAATAGAGGTTTTTATGGATTAAAAAGCTAGCTATTAGATAGAAAGCAAAATGTGGAGGAAAAAAAAAATTTGTCAGTATGAACAGAGGCTGTTACAGGGTAAGGTAAGGCCCTGTGTCCATTGGATGTGTTTCCTATTTGACTAAGAGATCCAGCCAACAAAATATGTTATGAAAATTGTTTTAAACAATATAAAGATTGTGAAAAACCCTATAATACTTTAATGTAGATAACTAGACAATACCTGGTTGATAGGTGGGAATAACAAAATCTTCCACAAAGAAATGTATTAAGTGTTAGCAAATTTAAGAAAAACATTTAAGTGAGAACATTTTAAAAATGAATCACTAAGAAGAAATATGAGTAATTTAATTGATATCAAGAACTTATTGATATCAAATTGATATCTAATTGATATCTAATTGATATCAAGAACTTATTAAATTCTTTTGAAGTTCCATTTCATTGAGGCCATACATGATTTAAAAAGCAGAAAAAAGTGATCACCCATTCCTGGCCTAGATGTCCCAAGAGATACTACTCTTTTACTATATAAAAACAACTTCTGGGTAAAACCAGACAGGGCAGGGCAAAGGATCTTTACTTTTCCAGAAAATAAAAAATTACAAATCCAGCCCCACTCAGATAATTGACACTGGAGCATCCAATGCACTTCAATCTATTACTTCCTAGAAGAAATAATTTGAGAGAAAGCACTGCAGGTCAACAAAGATGATGTTGCTTGGTTACTCAAAACCATTTGGTAGCATGCTGAGTTGCTCAGCTTTTTAGAGGAGCACTCTTTGTATCCACATAGGAAAAAGATGGAGAAGTTCACTTGAAACCATTTTAATTTCAAACTTGCTTCATCTGAAAGTGAAGGCTACACTTTTACAATGCATAAACAAGTTCAGAAGTCTTTATTAAATATGTAAATTACTAAGATGGTAATAAATGTTGAATCTGATGTGTCCTCTTAAATATCAATTTTGTTATGATGAATTTACTTTCAGGACTTTGTGCTGTTTTTGTAGGAGATGGGACATTTAGAGTTTTTGGCGTTTTAGACCTAGTAGTCTTGGGCCTGCTTGGTGGCAGCATAGTTCAGAGGAGAGTACAGACCTATGAAATCAAACAAACTCAGTTCATATCTTACCTCTCCTTTGTGCTTTTGATAGCTCATCTCTTCCATAAAAGCAGTGGCTACTCTGTTAAAATTAACTATGACAACTGGGTAAGGCAATGCATAGTACATGCATAGCACCTAAGAGGTTTCCCACAAATGTTCAAGTATTATTTTGAAATTAGAGCTTTGCAAATACCTTCTCTTTTGTATTCACAGTCTCTAAGATGCCCTTTCTATTAGTCACAAAGCTGTGGCTGAGGTGGGAGGGACTTCAAAGGGAAATGAGAAGGAGGAGCCAGAAGGACTATTGTGACTCTCTTAGAATTAGCCATATTGTCCAATTAAAAAAAACAAAACAAAACAAAACAATAACTGGTCTCCCTTTTTTTTTTTCAAATAGAAAAAATGAAAATGGAGCTCAAAATGTTACCTAGGACTATAAAAAATATTTTTTCTTTTCCTTTATTAGCTTAGACCATTTTTTAAATATTTATTCTGTTTGGTTGTACATATTTCCTATGTTAAATATTTTGCAAAAAAAAAATACTTTACTGAATGCAGTAAGATCAGTGGGCGGGATGAGATATAATTTTATAGACACATAGTGTCTTAGTACTATACTTGGCAGCTTAAACATTCACACATTCTTTTTAAAATACCAATTTTTACTAAATTTGTGCCAAATGTTTCCCAACTTTTACTGATAAGAATATAAAAAGCACATGGCTGTTTCAATCATCAAGTACAGATTAGATTATACTTATTCCCAATTCACCACAAACATTAAGCTTAGAATTGTTTATCAAGACTTTTAAAATATTAAAATTTGAGATTTCCCCCCTCACTATTAGATTTACACTGATTATAATTTTTAAAATTTATTATTCCAATTATCAGGGAAAAATATTGTCAGATAGGAACCTGGTCATCTTTGAACTAAGATTAAATGACTGAATTTCACCAGTTTACTACAAAAAATATTATTAACATAAAGGAAGGGAAAGGTGAAAAGGGTAATGAAATAAGCTGGTGAGGCAGTGTAGTTGTGCAAGGAAAAAAGAATCATGAGTACTTTCATTCTTATCATTAAAAATAATAGGAATCCTAAAAATTTAGGTTTTTAATATTATCTTGGAATTGTAACAATTTGGTTAGACTTAAAGCTAATCAAATTTATGGTTAGCAGAATTCAGATCAAATGAGACAAATAAACACTAGAAATAATTGCAGAACGAAAAAAAAAAGTTACAATTTTAAAAATATGGTTGAGGGAACTGTCCCTGAAGCAAAACTGTAGGTGTTCAAATCACGTCTGCACCACTTGCTGGGGATGTCTTAATACATATAAAGACATCAGTAGTCAGTACCTGGGACAGAGCAAATACTCTGTAAAATGTTGATGACCATGATTATAACGATCAATATACTATTCCACAGAAAATGCAGCTGATTACACCCACATTGTGTTAATAAAAAGAGTAATTTGATACCATTTTCAAATGAGGGATCATCACCAAAATGACAGAAGAGAGTAGAATACTGGAAAAACTAAGGAAGTGGTATTATTTTGAAGTAGTATTAAACAAGAAATATCAGTGCTGGAGAATACAAATTATTAACCTAATCAAATCACCAGTCAAAGAGACTGACTATGTTAACAGCAGTCAGATTTGTTATTATAGAGCAATCATTAAAGTGAAATATTGAAAGATGCTATGTATCATTACGAGGCTTTAAACATTTCATTTTACACAGGCAGCAAAGTATAGACTAATCAGTTCATTTGATAAGTTAAGAGCTTCTTTATTAAAATATTTACGTCATTTGTGCAAGAAGAGCAACATGTTGAGGATCTAAAAAGAATTCTGTGGCATACTGAACTATACTCATTTATAAAATTATTTTTACAAGTCACTGTCATCTGCACCATCTTCAAGTCTTTAAGTGCCATGTGACCTGATTTATGAGCTTATAGTTTCTGGTTTTGAAGTTTTGTACATTTCCTTAAATTTCTATTACATGAGTTTATCTCAGTGTGGCACAAAACTATGGTTTGGTTATATTTTATATTCAAGGAAAGTAAATGTGTTATGAAATATTAGAATTTTCATGGCACTAGTGAAAAAAATCATTATTTCCCCCTCATTTGGTTTCTGGTCTTTGTTAAAACTAGTAAACCTTTACAGGTTCCTGAATACTGTGATAGTATATATAGATACATAAATAATTTCACAAATTTTTATACCAGGCAGATCTGAATTCCATTTCAGTCTCCAAACTTGGCCATTTAGGAATAAGTTACTTTAACTGTTTTAAGCCCTAATCTCTTGATTTGTAATATAAGGATTAATAATTACCTCATGATTTTATCGTGAAGATTACATGACTATAATATAATGACAAATAGCTTATCCTAGGACTTGGCAGAGATACAAACTCAGTAAGTTATTGTTATTTTATTTTTATTTTCACAAATCTTTAAGGAGTAGAATTTGTATACTCAAATTCAGTTAGGTACTGCTGATATATATTTTAACATGTATATTTGACACATTGAAATGTTTAAGAATGTGTATAATGAAGTGATAAAGATTAATTGTGTTTATTTTTTTGCCAGAAAAAATTGAAGGAAATATTTTCTACATATAAAACACATATAAGTAACAACAATTAGTATCTATGTTTGCTATAACTGAAAGAATTTGGAATCCTGAGTTTTTTATAAATTTCTCTTCTTCAGACTTCTCTGTTTCAGGGTACAGGGGGTAGATTTATTATTTTGAATAAAAATATTCTAGGTTATTTTGATATTCCCCACTGTGTCTTAGTTAAGAATATGTAAATATTAAAATTTTTTTTCTTGAGGAACTAAAAATTACCAGGGGAATATACACATATCATGTTAAAACTATCAATACATCATGATAAGTTCTAAAACATATGTATAAGCTAGTGGTTATGGGGACACAAAAAAAGTGACACCAGGGTTTTGAGGTAATAATAAGAGTTTTAAGGATGAAGAAAAAGAGCTACTCAAAGTAAAAGAAACAACATTGGTGAAGGCATGGGAGGTTGCCAAGTGGAAGAAGTTGAACTTCTTAAGTGACATGCTGGATGAACATCAATGCTGTGGTATATTTGGAAGTTATTTCTAGATTTATAAACAAGACAGAGGATAAATTCTTCCTTTCAAGTTTAATTCAAAATACAGTTACAAGAAAACACAATGTTGTTGAAGGGGAGGCACGAAGTGTTTATTATGATCACATTGTTTTAAAATTATTACCACCAGGGGCCTCCCTGGTGGCGCAGTGGGTTAAGCAATGCACTATGAAGCAAACCGCAGTCACTGCAGCACGAGTTCGATCCCTGCTGCCAGCCAGGGAGGGGACCCACATGGTGCGGCAGACCTCTCCTGCTGTGCCCGCTGCTCCCCTCAGCAGTGTACTTCCGTTGATCTGCCTATTCTGCTCCCTGCTCTGTCTGTGGTGAATCCTCTCACCCCCCACCACCTCTGGCCTGTACCCCAGTGCTTGTATGCATAAATAAATAAATCTTTAAAAAAATAAAATAAAATTATTACCACCAAAGGCCAAAGGTTTTGTACTCAGCATTGGTATGCACTTCTATTTTCAAGGTTAATTATTTGTTTAATTAAAGGCTTTAGAATCAACCTCGATGCTATTGCCAAGAAATATTAAACATGATTCTCCTTGGCAACATAAAAATTGTGTGACAACTTTTTAAGTCTCTCGATAAGATCTGACCTTTTTTTCACTTTGCAGACCATATCAGGTTGTAAAATGTATATAATTTTCTCGTAATATTATTGATCATTTATTTAATCACATCAGGATTTTATAGATGAGGTAATTGATGCTTAGAGAGGTGAAGTCATGTACATAAGGTCACATACTTAGAAAATGGTAGAGCCATGATTTGTACTCAAGCAGTTTTATATTCTGGAAAGACAGCTCTTGAGATATTATGAGAGATTAGATTGAAAAGACAAGAAATTTGAGACAGGTAGATTGATGTGGAGGCTATTGAAATTGTCAGGAAAGAGAAGATGATGGAGGGAATAGAGAAACAATATAAGACACATTGTAAAATGGGATCAACAGTGTGTGATGACTTGGAGAGGCAAAGGAATGAGTTGAAGGTGATTTCAGGTTTTTTTAGATTTCCTTAAAATAGGGAGCACAAGCAATGTACACATTTGGATGAAAATAATGATTTGGGTTTGGGACTGAAATTAGTAAACCATTATCATTGTTGGCACTTCTGCTCTAGAGATAAAATAAGACATTAGAATAAAGAGGCATATTTATTGATGACTTGCACATATTCTTCTTACAGTGGTTCCCTTCACAAGTAGCTGATATTTGATTGGTATCTTAGCTATCATATAATGAGTTTTTTTTTTCTTTTTTGGCACCTTAACAGATAAGTAAAAGTCTACTCATGATTTATTCATTGTGTCACCATCATTATAACACATCACCCATTAATGTTGGCTTAACCAAATATCCAAGAGACAAAATCAGAATGAATCTTTCCTACTTTGTGCTCCTGATCATCAAGAATTAAGTATAAGCCTGCTACTCCCTGAACTCAACCATTGTTCACTAGGATGTAAGATGTACTAGAGACTTACCTGAGTTCTACCTGATGCTTATCTCTTTGAAAGCAAATCTTGCATTCTTATGATATTGGCTATGACTGCTTGGTGTGCTGATTCCATTCCTCTTTGATGTCCTCTGCAGAAGCTGCCTCTCTGGGAGCCAGAACATGTGAGGATGATCTTACTGAGCAGCAGTTTAGAGCAACCTCAGGTAAGTGGTCTCTTCCTTCTCAAAAGCCTTTCTATCCTAAATGAATTAAATTGCTGGTCTCATAAATTACATAATAAACATGTCTCTGGATTACTTTAATTAGATTTTACCAGATCCCTTATGCAAATGAATTAGAAGCAAAGAAAAATATATACAACACTTGAAAGCAGATATAAAGTAACTTTTTAAAGGTAACTTCTGCTTGATCATTTCTCATATCTATATACACTAAGCTTTACCCAAAGGGCCAGTTTTATACAAAGTATAGGTCAATAGGCCAAATATTATTTTTTCCCAAGTCACACTGTACCTGGTTGTTGGAGTTATTTTTGAAATTAATGAGTTGCTTGGATTTTGCACAACCATGTCAATACATTTACTAGTCCTTCTGCCTTTCACGTGTATGTGTTTGTTAAAAGATGGTAGCTGTACTTCCTTAGCTGTATTATATTCAGATCATTTGAGAGAAAATTCATTCATGCTGCTATAATATACCTCATTTATTTCTGCTATGTAAGCATAATCCCAGTTTCCAGATTTATACACTAAGAATAATAATGTGCTATATAGAACAAAAGTGATTATAAAAAACACTGCCTTCATATGGGATGCTGAAATACTTGAAAAAAACTTTGCAAGGAAAGTATTCCTCCAAGATTAAGTCAGGATTCCTTCTTACAAAATTCTTTAGATACCTTCATCTTTGCTTGTCCCATAAGTACTTTTCAAAGTGTATGTTATTTTCCCCTAAAAAAACAGACAATGTAGTTAAGATAAAATAGTATGAATCCAGTTGCCCCTCACACAAACATAACAAGTCAATCAAAAGATTTAATTGATGGCCAGATCATCTGTTAAGTGGGAAAAATCAAGATTACAACAAAAATGTCAAGTTAAAAAAAGACCACTCTCTGACAGTACCTTTCTTTATTGTTTTGTAAACAAAGATATCAGAATCTACATCTCCACCTCAGTCTGTTTGAGAGGCTTTATATGTAGATATGTCCGTGCATTTTGAATATGTTCATCTCTGTTCCACGATAGATCTACCTAACAATAATACTAGAGTTATTGTGATGATCATTTTACAATACATACAAATATTGAATCATTACACATAAAACTAATATAATTCTATATGGCAATTATACCTCAATTGAAAAAGGCAACAAAATTCATTGAAAGTAAAAAATTTAAGAAAGCATAAACTAGCTTTCTTTTCCTGCCATTCTAAAACTATTCATGTCTGTTTATTTTCAGTGTGTTTCTTCAAATAGCATATAAATGGTTTGTGTGTATGTATTTATTTGCATGTATTAAAAATTCCAAATTGAACTTTGTTTATAAAAAAACATTTATTCCATTTTCTACATACATCTCAATTGATAAAATCATGCAATAGACCTAGTTATCCCAAATAAGAAAACTTGGAATTATTTTACTCAAAACTTTAGAATCAGGAACTACTGGGCATAAGTTATGAAAAAGATGAGTTATCTTTGTCTGTACACAATATTTCAATACAATAAAAAATTCAGATTGCAATAAATTTGATGATTGCTATGAAAGAGAAAATTGTGTTAGGTGTTTTCCAAGTTTGGTCCCTTTATAAACAGCATTAGCATAATCTGGGAATTTGTGAGAATGCAAATTATTGAGTTCCATTTCAAACCTACCTAATCAGAAACCTAGGTGATTGGGCTAGGCAGTCTATTGTTTAACAAACCCTCCAGGTATTAGTGATTTCCACTAAAGTCTGAGGTCCCTACTGTGTGATAGGAGATGCACTTATTAGGAAACAGTGGTCTGAGAAGTTCTCTGAGGAAATGACAGGTGAGCTGAGTCCTTAATAATAAAGAGCCAGTTATGGAGATTCTGTGAAATATATTCCAGACAGAGATAGGAAGAATTTGGTCATACTCCACAAAGAGAAAGAAGGCTAACCTGGTGATAGATTAGTGAATGAAAAGGAGAGTAGTATGAGGTGAAGTCATATGTAAAGGTAGACAAAAACCTTATCATTTTAATTATAATAAGGAGCTGATACTTTATTCTAAGTGAAGGAGGAAGCCATTCTCTCAAGAGAGTGGCTTGCCTTTATTGAGATGTGCAGAATAAATCGTAGTCATGAAACCATTATAAAATATAGGTAAACAATTAACTATACTGGCAATGGAAATTCAAAGAAGTAGATAGATTTAATATAAACATTTTGGAATTAGAAATAATAGAACTTACTGATGCATGAAATGCATAGGAGGTGTAGAGAAAAATGACTCTTGCCTTTGGTATATGATGGTACCTTTAAATGAGATGATGGAGAGTGAGAAGAAACAGAAGTGCATCTGAGAGATGATCAAAAGGTCTGATTTGTGTATATTAAGCTTGATATACCATCTAGATATTCAAATGATTATGTCATACTTAAATCTATGAATCTAGATATCATCATCTAAGGAAATCATTATTTTTTCCCAAATCAAATATTCTTTTCTTGTAGATAGAGAATAAGATAACATAGAGAACAGACTTAGGGCCAATGCTGGTAATATTCCAGTATTTGGATTTTTCATGGTAGAGATCTCATCAAAGGGGAGTAGAAGGAACTCAGAGAGAAAGGATGAAAATCATAGTTGTCTAATGTAATAAAATCCAAAAGAGGAAGATTTTTCAAAGAGAAGGGGGTAGTAATATCTGTTGAGCAAAAGAAGTTAAGGTGCAGAGAGCGAAGGGACCATTAAATTTTACAGCTTGGAAGTCACTGATAACTTTGACAACAATTGGTGTAAAGCCAGCCTGAAGAACAGTAAACAATGAATGTAATTTAGTAGAGAGAAATAATGTGGGAGGGGCCTCCCTGGTGGCACAGCGGGTTGAGTGCCGCACTGTGAAGCAGCCCTGGCACAGCAGCTCGAGTTCCATCCCTGGCCAGGGAGGGGACCCACATAGCACAGCAGAACTCTCCTGCCTTGCCCACTGCTCCCCTCAGAGTGTATTTCAGTGGATCTGCCTGTTCTGCTCCCCACTCTATCTCTGGTGAATTCTCTCACCTCCTGAGCCTCTGGCCAGTACCCCTGCTCTTGTATGCATAAATTAAAAAAAAAAAAAAACCTTAAAAAAAAAGAAAATGTGAGGAAAAAAAAAAGTAAATAAATAAAACCAGAAACTAACCAACCAGACTCCCTTAAAGTTTATTGAAGGGAAATAGAGAAGTAATAGATTCTGTTCCTTTTCTTCCTTTTCTTCTCCCAATTTCACTTCCAAAATCCAATTCTATGTTCCAAAAAACATGTATTACTTGCCTTCTATAGTCCAGGTACTGTTCCAGGTGCTTCTGGCACAAACATAAATAAGATAACCACTGTTTTCAGTAATTTCATACCTATTAGAGGAAGTAGGCGATAAATAGATAATTTCCACTTACAGGGTTAATTGACATCAATGCACAAGACAAAGCAATGAAAAATATCCAGAAATATTAATTCTGATTCAACATCCAAGAAAGACTTTATGGGGAAGGAAACAACTAATGTTACCTAGTATTTTTGAATGTTAGATTCTGTTAACTGTTTTATATATACTTTAATAAACCTGTGAGGTAGGTTTTATTATTTCCATTTTTACAAATGATGAAATTGATATTTTTCATACTAGGCTTGCAAGAGAAGGAGAAGTGGACAAAAGTTGTTCTAAACTTGATAAGAAAATATAGTGGTATGGATAAGGAAAAAGAGGACATTAACAACAGTTGAGTGTTTTTACAGTGATTCACAAAGTCTGGTTCCTGGGCCAGGAGCATCATAGGCACCACCTGGAAAGTTAGAAACTTTCAGGTCTCTAAACTCTCAGACTTCACTCAAAATCTCTTGATCAGAAACTTTAGGTATACAACCCAGATGTCTGCTTTTAATAAGTCTTCCAGGTTATTCTGATGCCCTAAAGTATGAGAAGACTGTTCTTGAGCTTGAGTTCTAGGTATGAAGTGAAGAAGTTTGGAGTGATAGACATGGACTAGGTCTCTTAGAGGTATACTTGCCATGTACAGAAGATTATGCTTTATATTTATCAGTGATGAGGGTAGGGAAAATTTTTAAGTAGAGAAGACAAATTTAAGTAGCTCACATGGAAAAAAAAAACAAAAAACCTCATATGGATTATAGATTGGGCCAGTAGTGGGTGGCAGAGTTGGGGACAGGAAAATGGAGAAATCCAGAAAAGATTTGTTATAAACCAGTCCTTTGTTACTACCTTTCCTTTCTCTTTATGTAATTACTCCATGAGATTAAAAATAATTCTATGTTTTCCTTAGAAGACTCAGAGGGTTCCCAAACCCGATTGTGCAATAAAGCAATGGAAACCAAGAGTGGCACTTAAATCAGAGGAATAACACTAAAGTTTAAGATATGCTTAGAAATTGAATATTATAATTTTATAGAATAGTGATTTTGCAGTTGTTTTTTATTCAAATGAAAAAAACTCTAAGCTAGTCATTCAAAAAAATGTTTTTCTTATTTTTTATATAGGTAACATTGGTTTACAACATTGTGTTTGATTTAGATGTGTAAGATCACACCCTTCATGTGTATGCTACCATACCACACCCGCCATCAAGGCACTGAAAGTCTTCCACTATGGTCTATTGTGACCCCTCCTCATTTTGCTCTTTCCTTTCCCCCTCTCCCACATCCTCATTTTAAATATAGTTAATATGTATGCGTATGTGTATAGTAACATTTAAGATAGTTTTAGTCATGATAAAAATGCTAGAGAAACTTAATTGTACTTCTGTAAGATAGACTGTAGGATTGCTTAATCATTTTCCTATATTTTAAAATATTTAAAAATAAAAATGTTTTCTCATTTATTTTAAAATTGGGAAGTCTGCTGGATTCTAATCTGCATTTTCAGTTTAAGTATGTTCATATCATAAAGTTTACTATGAGTAAATATTGTATTTTCTATATTTCATCTGGCAAAAGAATAACTAAATATATTAATTTCGTGTCTTATAAATATAACAGTATTATGAATTGCTATAATACCTTCATTATTATTACATACAGCATATTAGTGAAGAAACTTACTGATAAATATGAAAAATACTCTAGTGTCTTTGTTTTGGAATTTTAGGTAGTGGAATTTAATATAATTCCCTCAGTTCTAAGGCATCCTTCTTTGTAATGTCAAGTATATTTCTTCACATAAATAATATATATTTTCCTATATACAATGCATATTATACATATGTACTATGCTTTATCTCTCCCTATATGTGATAGAGATAAGTATACATTACGTACATATTTCTTCCTATAAACCATCTTACATTTTATGTCATTTTGCAATTGAGGAAATGTAGTACTTAAAAATTAGACTGTAGCCTCTGTTTCACTTAACCCCATAGCTAGCCTTTTTTTTAGAAAGTGGTCTCTCCACATTAATATTCTTGACTCTAAAGTCTATTTATTAAACAAAAACTCTTTAAGAATCAAAGTGACCTTTTTTCTGACTTATTTGAAAGTTTATGGTGTACTTAAGTTACCCTTTGATTATTTTTTGCCTGATGAAAAATTTGCAAAGTTCTATTATTCCAAAGAGCTTACCTGTAATAAACAGCTTTCACCTTCTAAACCACAAAACAGGTCTGAATTGCTTGAGCATTAGAGCTAATTGCCTGCCTACTTCAAAGGAAGAACAAAAAAAGAAGGGGGGTAGTCACCGAAGCAGGGGTAGTGTAGGCAAATCCACCTTTAGAGGTTATGAGTTGTGGCTTGGAGGAGCCAGGCAAAGTTATAGCCTCAGAACTGCTGTTTGCGATTAAGTTGATGAGGAGAGTCTATCCCACAATCTTTCCCTGCTGCTGACACAGAGTCTTTGTTCACATTCAGATTTCTCAAACTGTTGCCAGGGTCAGGCTGAGGTCAGACACCACAGTGATGTATAGAAGAACATGTCTGGGAATTTCTCTCACACTTAAAACACATACCAGAAAATGAAGAAGAGGACCCTGCAAAAACTGTCTGATGAGACCCAGATTATACTGTAGTTTTTCTTTTAGTACCTTCATAATTTTTGTTTTCTTCTCTTGACACACAATGTTTTATTAATGTGAGTTGCGATAGCCCTTACAATTTTATGTCCCCTCAAGATAAGGACACTCAGCAGCACTCAGACACTTCATTTTCCAACCCTGGGGGAAAGGTCCAGTAAATCTACTCAAAGAAGTCTTGCATCCCTTCCCCAGGACCAGTTGAAAAGTAATTGCCATGGGCTGTCATAGGTAGCAGGCCTGACGCGGGATGTCACAGCTTATGTGTGTACTTGACAGGGACACAGCTCAGTTCAGTGATGGTGATCTCAGCCTTCCAGCCTCCCAGGCCAACCCAGCCCACTGCCCCCCTCCCAGACCTGACCTGGTGCTGGGAGGAAGGAGCTATGCTTAATCACTAATTATCACTGCCAAGTAAAAGCAGGCTAGAGCCATAAGCAGTGTTGTTTCCGCTTAAAGTAAAATTTTCACAGGTATTTACCTGAAAGGAAAGCTACCCCAAAGTCCCCACATGACCAGCACCCCCTACACGAGGACCTCCCCCCTGCTTTTGAGCAGAAGCAAAGTGTACTATGGGATAAATGGATTTGTATGATGTCTTCAAGGATTCCAGGTTTAAGAAACCCTTACTTTAAATGCATAGAAGATTCTTCTTTTCTTTCCCCTTAGCATTTTGGAGTTCTCTGCATGAGCCCAGAACCACCCCACTCTGTTGTTTCTTGCTTACACAGTTGCAGAGCAAGGCTGCCAGTGAAGCACTAAATAGCAATTTTATTTATTTATTTTTTTTTGTGCTCAGCTGCTACATATGACAGAGGATATTTCATTCTGCTGTCAGAGCATTATTAATAAAACATGGGGTGTGGAGAGGACCACGATTTCCCCTTTCAATCACTATAGCATTTGCAATGAAAATTTTATGCAGTGTGTAATTTTCAGTTAATGCTTGACACTTAAAATGTCCATTGCAGCGTTTTGTATGGTTATTGAAGGGTTAATTGTATCATGTTCGCAGCATAAAAGCTCTGCTTATCAAAAGCAAATAGAAGAGTGTATGCAAATGTGTGTCAATGACCTTTTGCCTTTCCAGGGTTAATTTATATGGTCATTAAAGATTTTATGAAATTGAGCAGCCTGGTGCTTCAAATCCCATTTTACCTTCTTCCCCTAATTTATGTAATTCCTACCTGAACAGGGAATATGATTTTTATTTTTTTGTGCTGCAATGAAAACAGCATGCCATGCTGTGGGGAGTTGCGAGTCTGGTTATCTGGCATTACTCAGATTGCTAAAAATTCATTAAAATGTGACATCAGCACAGTGAGAGACAAATGATCGCAGGATGAAAGAGAACAGTGGGCCTTTCACGGATTAGTGCTACAC
This sequence comes from Galemys pyrenaicus, assembly GCA_019455555.1. NCBI lineage: Eukaryota > Metazoa > Chordata > Mammalia > Eulipotyphla > Talpidae > Galemys > Galemys pyrenaicus. The sequence continues at coordinate 6,224,536 of JAGFMF010011568.1, forward strand.
AGACCCAGCATAGAGGCTAACTGCATAAACAGATTAATCCACCAGCAGCAGCATAGCTAAGATTTACAGAATAATTAAATAGAGTTGAGTTACTATGAGGATTTCCATGTAATCTAGCTGGTGTGAACCTGTGAATGAGGTGTGGGGTGATGTGGTTGTCATAAGAAAAGTATACCTTCTTATGTCCTATGCCCTGTATGGCTCCTCTTATAGAAAAAAAAAAATCCTAATGTAACTGAATTTTTGAGATCTTACCCTGGCATATTCCAAAGAATTCCTCTGGGGTTGGGATTCAAGAGTACACTAACACCTGTCTCATACTTAACTCATCCCTTATCAAATTATTGAAGATTTTTTTTTTCATTAAATTCGGTAGATTCTGCCATCTACCCAAGTCCGTGACACAGTGGGACCATGTTATTCAGAAGGTTCAACTTTTGAAAAGCCAGAGTTACCTTATAACCATTTATAATCTTTTCTAACTTAAACTGCACTTCAAATGATTTCTTTCATCTTAATTTAGTACAGGCAAATTTTATCAATGGATACAAAAAAGAACTAGCTTTAGATAAAAATATGCAGCGGGAATTTCATGGGGACTACAACTGAAAGGAGAAAATATACACTGTACAAAAATGAAGACTGATATCAAATATATAAAACCAATAATAACCAAAAAATTACAAAAAATTTGCAGTGGTACAGTTAGCAGTTTCCTCACACAGACTTTGAAAAAAAATTGGTGCTTTTTGAGAGTGAATGTCTGCAGTGATTCATAGACCCCCAAGTTTTTAAATGATCATGTGGTTTAAGTGTATATTTTTCTGGAGTTTTCAATCTTACTGACTAGTCTGCCTTTCTTAACAGAAGAACAAAGTGAGGAGGCAGAAGGAGCCATTAAACCTGCCGCAGTGGCTGAAGATGATGAGAAAGACACAAGTGAAAGAGACAATAGTGAAGGCAAAAACTCCACTAAAGACTCTGGTAAGATGTTCAAATCTTTCACCTTTCCTTCCTCCACCCCCATTCCCTGCAAGCAGCCCTTCCTTCCCCCCCTCCCAAGCTTATTAAAAGCTTTTATTCATTTTAAACTGTCTGAACATTCCCACTACTATTCAATGCATGTGCATTTTGCATGTGATTTCTATCAGTAGCCTCCCATTGACCTATTTTTAATCATAACCATCTGACAGAATAGATGTGGATAAGTTGAAGAATATTACAGGACGACCAGCAAGATTATTTTTTAATCAAATCAGTTTGTGTGCTTGTAATTTTTTAAGCGCCTTTCATTAATCTTAGCTATACTTGTGATTCCTCTGATGGCATATTAATTTTTCATAAGCACAGGATTAGATATCACTTGAATTTTTTCATTCAATCACATGCAACCCCCTTAACCATGTACCCCTAAAAATAAATGTTATTTTTTTCTTGCATTTTTTTTCCTTCACAACTCAGGAATTTGCCCTTTTTAAGGGCATCTATTTGAGGCATTTCAAACAAAATCCTATGAAAAAGTTTACAGATGATTCAGCCTAAGAAAGAGGAAATATCATTGAAAAGGGATTAGGTGCTTGGTAATTTTGATCTTCTAGAATAGACAAATCCCAGTAATGAAAGCTACTGTCTTTGAAAACAAACCTTCCTGTCATGACATTTACTTGTGCACAAACAAACCCTAGGCCAGCATCTGGTATAGATACCTAAGGCTCTTTTTGTGTTTTATTTGGCAAATATATGACTTCATCCATGCTTTGTATGTATGAGATGGAAATCTATGGTCACAATGAATATTACATTGACTACTTTTGCTGCACGCTATACCTAGTTTTATTATGTTGGACTCATTGAAGCAGAAGAAGTGCTGAAACGAGTTCAAGCCTATTAGTTTCAGGTAGTCATCTATCTTTTCCTTGAATTCCAGTGACAGCTGCATATAAAGAAGCTTGTTTTCACTATGAAGACATTGAGTTGTGCAAAAAATATCATTTTTATGTGCAAGTTTATTTAAACCTAAATCATCCCATATTTGTAATTCAGTCTTTGAACATCTAGGTTTGGCATTTCCTTCAAAAATTATTTGAAGGGCACCCCTGCTCCCCACCACCACACTTTTCAATTGTTAAGTTAGTTCAGGAGTCATGAAAAAATGCCATTTAAATTTGTGTCTAGGATGTAGTGGCTAGCATATGATTCTAATTTGATTTAAACAAAGAAGATCTAAGGTTGGTATTGAGCTTAAAGCAATATAAAAAGATGCCATAGCTGTGTGTTAGTAAGTTGGCTCCTGAGGTTACTGACAAGGAATTTGAAGTAGAAGTGATCAGTTAAGGTCAAGGATAGTGTCCTTTAAACCTCACTTGAAAAGAATTGAAAATAGCGAAGTAGTCAGTTTATTCATTCTCTAAAGTGAACCTCATCAAGACTGGCTGCTTGACCACTTCAGGGAGGGCAGAACTCTATGTGCAGTGATGTCTTTCTCACTGTGGTACCAAAAGAGATGAGACAATATCTCCCCATTAACACTCAGATACACATTAGCATTTATTGAGTGCCCACGTAGTACTTAGTCATATGACATTATGCTTGGTTTTAAATATCTAATACCTTGTGAAGGATGGATTCTGGAACTCTCTTGAAAATGATTTTAATCTTACCACTGAGGAAGGAATCTTGCTTGAATTCACCACAGATGTAAGGGCTCTGTCCCCATCAGTGCCGTTTGCTGCTCTGCATAAATAATGGGTTCAATCACTCCCTAATGGCCTGATGAGTTATTGTCCTTTCTTGGGTGTCTAATTGTACCATCTAGACAAGACTCAGGCATATGAGAGGATACAGACCATTGCATAATGGTAGTTACTTAAAACAGATTTTTATCCCTGTAGAAATGCCTCCTCAGGTATATTTATAGGAATAAAAATGGACTCTTAGTACCAACTTCAAGCAATTGCTGAGATGCAAATATTTAGCCTGGAAACCTCAGACTTTAAGATGATTCTTGTTATTGACAGCTAACATAAACCATGAACAATAAAGTTTTCTGCTTTCTAAATTGTATCTGATTAGGTGAAAAAAATATTACATAGATTTTTTTTTCCTTATAAATATTTCTCATGGTTGAATAAACTACTTATGCATATATAATTCTTATGTCAGTTATAAATATCAAAAAATACTAGCAAATTTGTTAATTAATCACTATCTTAATGTGTTAAGTAGGAAAAATGTGTGACCCCACTTTAACACAGAATATTTTAGACAGGAAGGAATTAACACATGTTAGGAAGACTATGTTTGTATAAGCTGTTGTGCTGTGTTGCTGACATTAATCTCTAGGACTAGAGCTTTCAAAATGAGTTGGCAATATGCGAGTTATATTTGTTGAATATTCATTCATAATAGAAAAGCTTCCTAATGCCTCATTTATATTGTCATTTAAATCTAGTGCCACTTTAGATTAATTATAATCCAAATTATAGCTCTGTGCAGTACAAGAATTAATATAGAGTTTATCCAGATTAATACATTTGCATTGAAAATGTAATATGTCTCTGCCATGGCTAAGGGGACCACTTTTTAATAAGGGAGTAAACATGAGGAAAGATGGAAATTAACCTTCATTATTGCAATTAAAATTATCCTTTCATTCTCATCTCATTAGAAAGAATACTGTACCAGTAATTATAATTTAGAATTATTTGGAGTTGAATAACATGTTGTTATATGCAAGTTTTATAGTATTCAAACTTTATGAAATATATTGATTCATAAATAATAACTTAGTATTTTGTTTTATTGTTTTTCCAAGATTTGCTTTGAGTGCATATGTGTTATTGGATTTTCCTCACTTGTTATGAGTACAAACCATTTTACAACCTTCTGTGTTTTAGGGATTGAAAATTATTAAGTAGGCGGCATCTGAACTGAAATGAATTATGTCATTTTTATATTAGCAATCTCATGCAAGTTAAATAATCCCATAACTGACAGATAATCATTGACTCATCTATTTGGCAATGCTTATTTGTAATTAGACTTCTATTTTTTTTTATTTAAAACACATTAAAATGACATTGTTTTTGAGTATATTCTGGTGTCTTTAATAACATGAAATGAATTATGATCTCATTTCAAAATGTTGTCTAGGGTAACAAAGTTTATTTCAAATAAAGTTGCAGACATAAACTATGAGTAATCACAAAATTTAATCAAAACTTTCCTAAATTGATTGACCCTTATTAAATATAAGGTATTTCTAAGTTAAAGCAATTCAGAAAAAGGCCCCAGAGTTGATTTTTTATAATTTACCAAGGAGACTATGATATCTGAGATGGCACCCCTTTGAATAGGAAAGGCATATATGCAGAAACTGTAACTTCTATCATTTGGTCAAATAATCCTGATATCCTGCCTTATCTCCAAGAGTCTTTTTTTGTTATATGCTATCATAGCTCAGTGTTCACTGTTTGTTCTTATCAACAGCATGCATTTCTGGGATGCCTAGTTATAGTTTGGTGGTCTAACCTTTATTTTTAAAACTTCTTTTAAATTTAAAATAAAATGACTGTTAGAAAGCACCCAGCTTATACTATGATCAAGACATAATTAACAGGTTAATTAGCCAAAAGTATTGAATTTGACACATATATTGGGTGCAATACTACAGCCAACATTTATTACAGAAGCTGTAAAAATAGGTGACTCTAAAACTTAACTTGATGCACTATGTTACACCACTAAAGTCAAAGGCAATTATATTGTTAGTGAACAGAGATTAAGAACATGAATTAATGATAACACATATGCACACCATATAGTCTCAGTAAATTGTTTCAAACCTTGAAATCAATAAGTTTTGATACTTTGAAATACAATATTAGAATGTACATGCTTATGAAAATAAGGTCATAACTATATTTTTCATATAGCTGAAAGGTTCTGGAAGGTTTAGTCTTATTTCTGATGCTCCATAAGACCTACAAGCAACAAATGTTATGGAAATTCTCCTTCAACTTTGTGATAGTCTTTAATAACACAGGGAATTGAACCAACTTATTATTTGGTCATGTCTGATTCTACCATGTACACAAAAGAATGATAAGAAGATGTGACATAGAAAATTTTTTTAAGGAATTATAGTTTTACTTATCAATGAGTTACTTTTTAAGAAAAAAATCTTCCAATCTCACAGGAGAAATTAATATTATACTTTGGCTGATTTAAATAACAATTATACAGTTTGTTCTGATCCTTAAACAGTGAATATTTTTTGGCTAGTACTCCATTCCATATTATTTTTTAATGCTTATTTTACCACTTTTAAAACAATAGAACAAAATATATTCTGAGAAAGAAAAACATATTGTTGATGCCAGCATTAATTATGAAGTAAACATTCTTGCTTTTAAAATATCTTAGATATCAAATATTTGTATATCTTTTAATAGATCTAATGAAACTTTCAGTCCATCTCAAATTTGTTTGTTTACATACAAATGTAAGAAATTATTTTTTTAAGTATTTGGAAAGAATCTAAGTATTTCCAAAGAACATGTATATATAGGAAAAATGTACCAAATCAAATAAATTCTAGTATTTACAAATATAGATATTCATTGTCATGAATATCATACTAGATAGTCAATAAAATTTGTTGAAAACATAACAATAATTATATACCTATTACAGACCTACAGGAATAAACTTATTATCATTATGTCATTTAAGTTTTTTCTTAATTTTGGTCTTCTCAGAGCATTTTACTTTCAAATTTTTTTTCTGAATTTGAAATTTCTGAAATTATTTGTATAAGTCATGCATCTCTATCCAAAATAGGCAAAGAATATTTATTTGGTTCATTTTACTTTGTTTCCATAACACCCTTGACCTTATTTTTAAATTAAAACTGGGTTATTTTGCAATAAGGTGCAATTTGTTCATTTATATGAACCGTATGTGGATTGAAAAAAAAAATCAAGATAAATCTTCATGCACAGCATACAATCAGATTATGCCTACACTCTATATTTACGCGGGGTCTGATAGCAATCAATGGTTTAGCTTCATTGCATTTCAAGATGTATTTGCACCCAGTTGTCCAGTGATAGTGTCCTCACCCTGGAAATAATTTAGTTGCAAATTGACTGGAAGATGGTGAAAATTGAAAGTTAAAATTAGAAATACTCATAATAAACAGCAGAAAAAAGGTCAGATGATGCCGCACTATGATGAGATTGGAATGGCTGGTAAATGAGGTTTTGTGTTTGTCGTGAGATGTATGTGACATGCCTACCCAATGTCGCTGTAATATCCAGCCTCGCAGAGGAGATTACCAGGAAAATTGATGCTAGGAAGAATATTCTGTTAGATTGGGAAATTAGAATCACACTCTTTTCTTTGATGTGCGTGTGAAGCTCTTACACATTGCATTGCTCATCTAGGCAAAATTTTAAACCATATTTAATACTGAATATTTGGATTAACCTCATAAACCAATTGTCTTGAGAACTAGACTATAATGTATGTCCAGCCAACAGCAGAAACACTTAAAGCAAAGAGTAAATTACAAAAAGCAGCAGCAGATATGTACTGTATAATTAATTTTTAAGTCCTACATTCACCTTGTAAAAGATTATTTTAGTTTCTGAATTATAACTAGTCAGCTCTTCTCAGAATTTTGAAATCTTTTCAGTATCCAAGAATTTTAACTATGAGATAGATAATTAAGCATTAGTAAAAATAATTATCTTGCAAGTTAGTATTTGTAAACGGAAATAGATTTGCTTTAATACGTTAAAGGCATTCTGAGACACCAGAGAGCATGTGTTATTGATGAATCTTTCAAGGTCACCTAGGGTTATCTAAACATGAGACAGGCGTACATTTTAAAATATATTTATAAAGTCCACTTAGTCGGTGGACAAAAAGAAGTGTACTTTTTGCCTTTTGAGATTAGCATCATTTAAACATGCTTGTCCAGTTCTTTTTATGACTCAGTGGATTGAAAGTCAGAGCTATTTTAAAAACATAATAATTTTTCAGATTTGGACATTGTTATTCTTTTGAAATTGAAACGTTCCCATCTTTTTTTGGAAATCAGGAATAATCACACCAGAAAAGGAGCTAAAAGTCAGCGTGGCAGGGGGGACCCAGCCACTCCTGCTGGCAAAAGAAGAGGATGTTGCAACAAAAAGAACAAAACCTGCAGAGGATAATAAATTCTGTCACGAACAGGTAGATATGATGTTTTTCTCCTCTGTTGTGTAAAACTCTTCTGTTTAGTTGCTACTGATAGCTTTAGAGACCCAAGGGATTCCATGCTGTTGAAATGTGTGTAGACATCGCAATTGGCGATATAGTAAACTCTTGGTATTTCTTCTAAATGCTCTGAAGTCATCAAAGTAAATTAACTAATAGTGGCCATGTTTATTCAATATTTTCCAGTTCTATCAGTGTCCTTATTGTAACTACAATAGTAGGGACCAAGGTCGTATCCAGATGCACGTCCTTTCCCAGCACTCGGTGCAGCCGGTCATCTGCTGTCCCCTCTGCCAGGACGTCCTCAGCAACAAAATGCACCTCCAGCTGCATCTGACGCATTTGCACAGTGTGTCTCCGGATTGTGTGGAGAAGCTGCTTGTGACAGTAAGGATACCAAATGTTGATGTATGTGTGAAATAATCTCTGCAAAGGTACAACACAAAATCTGAAGTTATCAGCTGATGAGAAATCATTTATTCATTGTTACTTAAACATTTTTTATTGACTTATAGAAACCACAATTTCAAGTTTTTGTGTTTTTTATTGGTTTATTTTGCTTGGGAAACAAAATATGCTACAAGATATATAGCTTGTTCACTAGCACATATTTTATGCTCTTATTTTTGTACTTATGATATAATCAACTAATCATAAGGGCACCTTGAGTTTCAAATATTGTTATTTTTTAAAAATCAGACCTACAAAAACTTTCAAATCATATTTTTAAAAAAGAAAAGAAGAATACAGCATTGCAACAGCATTGATCTGAAATTTGAAGGGATAGCTTTAGCTTGAAGAGCCATACACAGTCTCTGCTTTGGTTGGAAATATGTAAATGGGATGTGATACTGCCAAGTGGCAGATATGATGGAGTCTGTGATTCCTGTACTTCATTTGACATAAACCCCTTTGGTTTTCACAGGTGCCTGTTCCTGATGTGATGATGCCAAACAGTTTGTTACTGCCAGCAGCCACCTCTGAGAAATCAGAGCGGGACACACCTGCAGCCATCACAGCAGAGGGGTCTGGGAAATATTCAGGTATGCGAGCTTGTGGTCATGACTATAGGAAACACAATCAGGGCCTTGCATTTGCTCCAAGATTATTACCACAGTAGTCCTTTTTTTTAATAGATGGGGAAAAGTGTGGCATTTCCACGAACCATGTTTTCCAAGGCGTATTTAGTATCATATTATCTGAAACTGACCAATATCTGTCTGTGCATTCTACTTTCTGAGTAACGAGGCTATGGCCCTTGGTAGTACCTAGATTACAGAATCACTTGTTTTCTTTAGGTCAGGAGTGATTTCTTATTCCTTTCTATCCCCAGTGCCCAGTGTAGTTCTTGCCACACAGTAGTTGTTCAATGAATATTTCTGCAAAGAATCAATTAAGCAGAAGCTTTTAGAGGCTTAACTACTTATTGGTATTTCAGCAGATGTTCTTTAAGTGATGTTTGTGTTTTCTTCTATATAGGTGAAAGTCCAGTGGATGATAAAAATTTGGCTGGTCTTGAAGATTCAAAGGCTGGCATGGAAATCAAGAGTGAGGAGCAGAAACCAACTAAAGAACCCATGGAAATATCAGAATGGAATAAAAATAGCAGTAAGGACATGAAAATCCCGGACACACTGCAAGATCAATTAGGCGAACAGCAAAAACGTCAACCACTCTCAGTATCAGACCGCCATGTTTATAAGTATCGCTGCAACCACTGTAGCTTGGCTTTTAAGACTATGCAGAAGCTTCAGATACATTCCCAGTATCATGCAATTCGGGCTGCAACGATGTGTAATCTCTGCCAACGTAGTTTCCGTACATTCCAGGCTTTAAAAAAACACTTGGAAGCAGGCCACCCCGAACTGAGCGAAGCAGAACTTCAACAGCTGTATGCATCCTTGCCTGTGAATGGTGAACTTTGGGCTGATAGTGAAACTATGGTCCAGGATGACCATGCCCTAGAGCAGGAAATGGAAAGAGAGTATGAGGTGGACCATGAAGGGAAGACAAGTCCTGTAGGAAGTGATAGTAGCTCTATTCCAGATGACATGGGTTCTGAACCAAAGCGGACCTTACCTTTTAGAAAAGGGCCAAATTTCACAATGGAAAAATTCCTTGATCCATCTCGCCCATATAAATGTACAGTATGTAAAGAGTCATTCACCCAAAAGAACATCCTCCTGGTCCATTATAATTCAGTCTCTCATCTGCATAAGTTGAAAAAGGTTTTGCAGGAAGCTTCCAGTCCTGTTCCTCAAGAAACCAACAGCAGCACAGATAACAAACCCTACAAGTGCAGCATCTGCAACGTTGCATACAGCCAAAGCTCCACACTGGAAATCCACATGAGGTCTGTGCTCCACCAGACAAAAGCAAGAGCTGCAAAGTTGGAGCCAAGTGGCCACGTGGGTGGTGGGCACAGCATTGCAGCCAACGTGAATAGTCCTGGGCAAGGGATGTTAGAGTCCATGAGTTTAGCAACAGTAAGCAGCAAAGATACCCACTTAGATGCCAAAGAATTAAATAAAAAGCAAGCGCCAGAATTAATCTCCACTCAACCTACACACCACCCGCCACAGTCACCAGCACAAATTCAGATGCAACTACAGCACGAGTTACAACAGCAAGCTGCGTTCTTTCAACCTCAGTTTCTAAATCCGGCCTTTTTGCCTCATTTCCCTATGACCCCAGAAGCACTGCTGCAGTTTCAGCAGCCTCAGTTTCTCTTTCCATTCTACATACCTGGGACAGAGTTTAGCTTGGGGCCAGATCTGGGTCTGCCGGGCTCTGCCACCTTTGGTATGCCTGGTATGACAGGAATGGCTGGATCATTGCTTGAAGATTTGAAGCAGCAGATTCAAACACAACATCATGTGGGCCAAACTCAACTGCAGATACTACAGCAACAAGCACAACAATACCAAGCCGCCCAGCCCCAGCTGCAGTCTCAGAAGCAGCAGCAGCAGCAGCAGCAGCAGCAGCAGCAGCATCAACAGCAGCAGCAGCAGGCTAGCAAATTATTAAAACAAGAACAAACTAACATAGCTAGTGCAGACTGTCCCATCATGAAGGACATGCCGTCTTACAAGGAGGCGGAAGAGATGGCTGAGAAGCAAGAAAAGCCAAAGCAAGAATTTTTAAGTGAAGGTGACGGACTCAAAGAAGGCAAAGACATAAAGAAGCCAAAATCCTCAGAACCATCTATGCTGCCACCCCGAATTGCTTCAGGGGCCAGAGGAAATGCAGCCAAAGCTTTATTGGAAAACTTTGGTTTTGAGCTAGTCATTCAGTACAACGAAAACAGGCAGAAGGTGCAAAAGAAGGGTAAAAGCGGTGAAGGCGAAAACACTGATAAACTGGAATGTGGAACATGCAGTAAATTGTTTTCCAACGTGCTCATCTTAAAGAGTCACCAAGAACACGTCCATGGACAGTTTTTTCCTTATGGAGCACTAGAAAAATTTGCTCGTCAGTACAGGGAGGCCTATGACAAACTTTATCCAATTTCACCATCTTCACCAGAAACACCGCCTCCTCCACCACCGCCTCCCCCACTGCCTCCAGCTCCTCCACAGCCTTCCCCCATGGGTCCGGTAAAAATCCCCAGCACCGTTACTACGCCTCTGCAGGCTCCACCCCCCACTCCTCCACCCCCGCCCCCTCCCCCACCTCCCCCACCCCCTCCACCCCCACCTCCACCTTCTGCTCCCCCTCAGGTCCAGCTGCCAGTTTCTCTGGATCTTCCTCTCTTTCCGTCCATTATGATGCAATCTGTACAGCACCCGGCCCTTCCTCCCCAGCTTGCTCTGCAGCTGCCACAGATGGACACACTCTCTGCAGATCTCACTCAACTTTGCCAGCAGCAGCTCGGGTTAGATCCCAACTTCTTAAGACATTCTCAGTTCAAACGCCCTCGGACAAGAATTACGGATGATCAACTAAAAATCCTGAGGGCCTATTTTGACATCAATAATTCTCCTAGTGAAGAACAGATTCAGGAAATGGCAGAGAAATCTGGCCTCTCTCAAAAAGTTATCAAGCACTGGTTTCGAAATACACTTTTTAAGGAACGGCAGAGAAATAAGGATTCACCATACAACTTCAGCAACCCTCCCATAACTGTTCTGGAGGATATCAGAATTGACCCACAGCCCTCCCCATTAGAACATTACAAGTCGGATGCATCGTTCAGTAAAAGGTCCTCTAGAACGAGGTTTACTGACTACCAGCTTAGGGTTCTACAAGACTTTTTTGACACGAATGCTTACCCAAAAGATGATGAAATAGAACAACTTTCCACTGTTCTTAATCTACCCACACGGGTTATTGTTGTATGGTTCCAGAATGCTCGTCAGAAAGCACGGAAGAGTTACGAGAATCAAACAGAAACGAAAGATAATGAAAAACGAGAACTCACTAATGAACGGTATATTCGAACAAGCAACATGCAGTACCAGTGTAAAAAGTGCAATGTGGTTTTCCCCAGGATCTTTGACTTGATTACGCATCAGAAAAAGCAGTGTTACAAAGATGAAGATGATGATGCCCAAGATGAAAGCCAAACCGAGGACTCGATGGACGCCACCGATCAAGTGGTGTACAAGCATTGCGCTGCTTCTGGCCAAACTGATGCAGCCAAAAACGCTGCTGCACCCGCAGCAAGTTCTGGCTCTGGAGCTAGTACCCCTCTGATTCCATCACCCAAACCAGAACCTGAGAAGACGTCTCCAAAACCTGAATATCCCATAGAAAAGCCAAAGCAGAGTGACCCTTCGCCCCCTTCTCAAGGCTCCAAATCGGCCCTGCCATTAGCATCGACTTCTTCAGACCCACCGCAGGCCTCCGCTCCTCAGCCACAGCCACAGCCACCAAAACAACCCCAGCTTATAGGCAGACCCTCCTCCGCCTCTCAGACCCCAGTCCCTTCCAGCCCACTGCAAATTTCCATGACTTCTCTCCAGAACAGTCTACCTCCGCAGTTACTACAATACCAGTGTGATCAGTGTACAGTTGCCTTCCCGACTCTGGAACTCTGGCAGGAGCACCAGCACATGCACTTCCTCGCTGCTCAAAACCAATTCCTTCACTCTCCATTCTTGGAAAGGCCCATGGATATGCCCTACATGATATTCGATCCCAACAACCCACTGATGACCGGACAACTGTTGAGTGGCTCTCTCACACAAATGCCACCTCAGACCACTTCTTCCCACACCACCGCTCCGGCAACAGTTGCTGCTTCTCTTAAAAGGAAACTGGATGATAAAGAAGATAACAATTGCAGTGAAAAGGAGGGCGGGAATAGCGGTGAAGACCAGCACCGAGATAAACGTTTGAGAACCACTATCACCCCGGAACAACTGGAAATACTCTATGAAAAATACTTGTTGGATTCCAATCCTACCAGAAAAATGCTTGATCATATAGCACGGGAAGTGGGGCTGAAAAAGAGAGTCGTGCAAGTCTGGTTCCAGAATACACGCGCTCGAGAAAGGAAAGGCCAGTTCCGGGCGGTGGGTCCTGCGCAGTCTCACAAGCGGTGTCCGTTTTGCCGAGCCCTGTTTAAGGCCAAGTCAGCCTTGGAAAGCCACATTCGCTCTCGGCACTGGAGTGAAGGGAAGCAGGCAGGTTACAGCTTGCCACCCAGTCCTTTAATATCAACAGAAGATGGGGGAGAAAGCCCACAGAAATACATTTATTTTGATTATCCGTCTCTGCCATTAACCAAAATTGATCTCTCGAGTGAGAATGAATTGGCTTCTACAGTGTCAACACCTGTTAGTAAAACAGCAGAGCTGTCGCCGAAGAATCTTTTAAGCCCTTCTTCTTTTAAAGCAGAATGCTCCGAGGATGTAGAGAACTTGAATGCCCCTCCTGCTGAGGCTGGATATGATCAAAATAAAACTGATTTTGATGAGACGTCATCAATTAATACAGCGATCAGTGATGCCACCACTGGAGATGAGGGAAACACGGAAATGGAAAGCACCACAGGAAGTTCTGGAGATGTGAAGCCAGCTTTATCTCCTAAAGAGTCAAAAACTCTTGATGCTTTGCCAAAAACAGCAACCACACCCACCACGGAGGTTTGCGATGAAAAATTTCTCTTTTCTCTCACCAGTCCCTCGATACATTTCAACGACAAAGATGGTGACCATGACCAAAGCTTTTACATCACGGATGACCCGGATGACAATGCTGACCGCAGCGAAACGTCCAGCATAGCTGACCCGAGTTCACCAAACCCATTTGGATCCAGCAATCCTTTTAAATCCAAAAATAATGATCGACCGGGTCACAAGCGTTTCAGAACCCAAATGAGCAATCTTCAACTCAAGGTTCTCAAGGCTTGCTTCAGTGACTACCGAACTCCAACCATGCAAGAATGTGAAATGCTGGGGAATGAAATTGGTCTACCCAAACGCGTGGTCCAGGTGTGGTTCCAGAATGCAAGGGCAAAGGAAAAGAAATTTAAAATTAACATAGGGAAGCCTTTCATGATCAATCAGAGTGGAACGGAAGGCACCAAGCCAGAGTGTACCCTCTGTGGAGTGAAGTACTCTGCCCGTTTGTCCATCAGAGATCATATTTTCTCCAAACAGCACATTTCAAAAGTGAGGGAGACCGTTGGGAGTCAGCTCGATCGGGAGAAAGATTACTTGGCTCCAACCACCGTTAGACAGCTGATGGCACAGCAAGAACTTGATCGTATAAAGAAAGCTTCAGATGTGCTGGGCTTAGCTGTTCAGCAGCCAAATATGATGGACAGCAGTTCCCTCCATGGCATCAGTCTGCCAGCGGCCTACCCAGGACTCCCCGGCCTTCCTCCAGTCCTTCTCCCAGGAATGAACGGTCCATCCTCCCTGCCGGGATTTCCACAAAATTCAAACAGTAAGTCATTTCAAGGAAAGTCAGACCAATTAAGTAATAATAGGCAACCAATCACAGGTAACCAAGTCCAGGGTGTATTTGGATTTTCTTAAAAGTTCAGTCAGTAAAACCATTAAGTTACTTGAAATGCATATTTTATTGGCTTTAATTGACCAGCCAGGTCGTCATCATCCTGAACATATTCAGAAAAATAAAGATTAGATAGGACAGAACAGAGACTCAGAAATATATTATTCATATCATTTCATCTTTATGTCTTAGACATGTTTTATAGTCTCATTTCACTATTGATTTCAAATGGCACTTCAGCACAAAAGTGTCGTTTAGTATTTGGTATACATATTAAGAAAGTGAACCATTAAATAATGTATTTGTTAGTATCTTAATTTATGTTTTTTTTTCCAAGGAGCAGAGTGTTTTGGGGAATTTTTTCTTTGTTTCTTTTATCCCCCTCCTCCACCTCAGTGCCAGGAAGATTGAAAGTTAAGGGCCCTCTAGCCACAGGAATTCACCCACATTGCACTTAGGAAGTAGTAAAGCTTATGTTTAAACCTTACTAAAAATATGACTTCTGTAATAATTTGTAATTTAGTATTGCTGTAAGATTTTGCATTCTGTAGCATCCATGAATACTTATTATTTAAATATAAATTAACAATCTTAGAATTGCATGAATATTATTCCATGAATTTCAACTGGCACTCTCTCAACCAAAGTTAAGTTATAACAAAAGTGTAAGACTGTTTCAGGCAGTCACAGATGATGAACCCAATTTTGTGTTTATCAAAAGAAGTATAATTTGTGCAGTTTAGATTATGTGAACAAGTGAGTTATCCAAGTATTAGGTTGAAAAAAATGAATATAGCATACTAGTCAATCATGTAGCCAAACATAACACATTATATATTACCCCAAATAGAAAAAAAAAAGTGTTTAGTTTCCTCTTTAAAGTAATTTTATTTTCCAAATTAAAAGTGAATTTTTTTCTTTGTAGAAAGAAATTTAGACATTCCATGGAGACTTATCTAAAACATATTTAACATACATCTCTAGACTATTTCCAGATCACATAAAGAAAGTTTTATTCATTTTCACAAATTAGAATTGGACTTTTCCTTACATTTCAAACTGTTTGATTTTTTTTCCTTCTTGAATAAGAATTGAAGTTGCCATAAGATCTTTGAGAGACATCCCTAATTTAACTTATAACTTGAGAGATATGAAAACAATGACATCAAATCTTGGCTACTATTAGGTCGTCTATTTCCCTGTTTTGAATGACTTCTTGTCATAAATATCAGAAAAAGTGAAATAAATCTGAGATAAGTCTATGATTTATCTATGACAAAGAATGTCACCAAGAAAATTTCTATAATGCCCCTTCTGTTAACTATCACACAGATAGTCTTCCCTTCCCATAGTATATTAGGCTTAATTATTTGGATATTCCTAGAACCTTAAGTATTAGAGTAATAATTATGTGTTTTGTTTGTAACTTTTAATTAAGTCACATACTGACTTAAGAATGATGCATTGACTGATGGTTTCACAGATAAATGTATTAGTCTTCTAGTTCTATTTTATGTATCACTGTGGTCACTAATTATACAAAGAAAAATGTCGTTTGTAGAAAATCTCCTGTGATCAGTTAATGTAAGATAGATTTTTTTCCATATGATGTCTAATGTGGAAAAATTCTATGAACGGAAATGTAAAATTTACAGTTTGTAAAATATAAAATAAATCTTACATAAAGTAAAAATTATTTTAATAGACTAAAATTTGATATTTTACATGGTTGAGAACAGTGGAAATGTCTGTTCCTTTAAGCTGCAAATTGGCTTTGATTGATGATGCCTGACCCCACCCCAGCACAAGTGGGGACAAGGTATCTTGTTTTTTTTCCCCACTGGATCAAAAGAACTTTGCTTGGACAAGGAGTTCCTCACTGATGGCCTTTCTGGATTGTCATTATGGAACTGGTACCAAGGCCTGTACGTGAGAACATGAGAGGGAAGAGAGAGATGTTTATGAAGTATTTAACCTAAACTTCCTTCTCATTCTACTCACTATAAATAATATTTATAATCCTCCCTCCAAAATACAGGCTCTGTTTATAACGATCAGAGTGGTAGGAAGCCTAATTTACAGCGCATCAGGTACTGAGGAACTCAGTACTATCTATATATCTATTGCTTTATTAAATCATGGACTTAAACAGACAGCGAGTGTTCCAAGGAAAAAAGATCTGTGAACATACCTAATGCAATTTGCAATTTCTCTTGAATTAGTCCTTTGTTTGTAATTTTAAACATTAGCACAGCAGAGTTACCAGCAGGACCCTGAGTACCCAAATGCCCACATTTCCAGTTCACATCTTTTTTAGGTTAATTTACCTGTGGTGGGTAATGCTGAATATTTTAATCACCTCATGGAACAGAGCTGTGTTTCTCCATATTTCTTTCATTGTTTTCCTACTGTATTAATTCTCATGAAACAAACATCTCTTTTGCTTCATAAGAGAAACAGACATACCAGCTCGGTGAAATCAAAAGGAGAAAATTACTTCATAAGAATATTTCTATATTTCTTACATGCCCTGGGCTCTTGCAACAGTTTATTACCTAGATGTATAAACTTTGAGACTATGACATGTTCCTTTTGGGCCTATTTTAATGGGATTTAGTTATAGGAAAGCTTTCATTTTAAAGAAACCCCATCCCTTTGAAGGTAGATTTCTAGGCTTTGATCCTACGGAAATCACTAAAATGGAACTCTATTGCATATCAAGTATGTCATAGAGTAAAAGTTATACCCAAAGGTATTCCAAAGGTTATATCCTAAAACTGGCTTGATTTTGATTACAATTACATGTTCAGTTATTGTAGTTATCAACTTTAAATTTCCTGCTTTAAACACCATGTTATTCTTTGGGGGGCGGGGGTGGGGTAGAGTTGCTGTTCTAGCTTACCAGCTTTCATGCTCACAAAACTTCCTTATCTTTCAAGAAAATCTCATATTATTTAGTCTTTCAAGATCACAAAGTCCTTTCAAGTAATATACATCACATATGCCTTCTTCCTGAATAATGATCCTGCCCTATGTTCAGAATTACTACTTACTATTATTCATTTTTAATAAAATGAATTATTTTCTACTTTAAAAGTTTCTACATTCATGTTTTTCTGTCATGATCATATGCAAAAAGGGAAAGTGGCAAGAGAAAATCACAGGCCTGTGTACCTGGAAAAAATTAGCGAATTCTAATTTACATTTTAGTAACTAGGATGTTAGTTTTCTTTAGCATTTTTCTCAAGATGAATAGGAAAATAACTTGATTTTCTATTTTTAACTTATTTACTTTATCATTTTAAGCAGTGTCTGATTTTTATATGTTCCATTAGTATTTGGAATTACTGCCTAACCCAATTTCCTTAAATGGAACTTTAAAACATGCCTTTTGCATTTTTCCTATAATTCAATATCATTTACTTGCACATTTGGGGTAAATCTAGATAAGAGTAAGTTTTTAATAATTTTAGCAGAATCATCTTTGACTAAGTGCATCTAACTAGTTTTATTTTCACCTCAAAAAATTTTTCCCTCTGAGAAACCTAGATCAAAAAAAAAAAAAAAAAAAAAAAAAGATGAGCTGAAGGAGAAGAACTACATCTAAGTTCATTATGAAACAGGCATTTTCTTCTGAAAGCATTATGTTTGGAAATAGGGAGCTATTTCAGGGAAACAATGCCCCACCATCACCACCAAAATGCTGATCATATGAAATCTGTAGAATAGCTTTAAACTGCAAGTGAAATTTCAAAGAATTGGCATAATTTTGTGGGTTAATAGTAAGATTGCTAAACATATGTATTGATCAAAAAAAGAAAAGAAAAACCAAAAATTTGTGATAGAATTAGAAAATGGGAGAGAATGTGTCTTTAGCATTACAACTCGTAAGATATAAATTTGACATACATTTAGTTTACATTATCATCACTTATTCTGCATTGTGATTACTATTCGGGTGTTTTGCTTCCACTTATGGTTTTCATATATTAATTAGGTACTGAACTTTTGGCTGCAGATTTTTGCAGGCTTTTTCTTTTACAAGTAGGTACATTGTGTGTTTCATTAACCTTAATGTTTATCTCTTTTCTTAAATTTTAAATTAATAGCTGTTTATTTAACTCAGCTAGCTTTTCAAGGTGCTGAATTCCTGAAAATCCCTGAAGGGCTTTGACTATAGTAGTTGGAATTCCAATTGCAATTTTCTAAAAACATTCATTGTTCCATTATACGATCTGTGAACAGGAACTAGTAGGCCTTGATAGGAAAGGCTGAGCACACAGCTTTTGATCCATCTTGGTTTTTAGCTATCATTGCTATTTTTTTTTAATCTTTGTGCCTTAAAATTTGTTTTGTCTTAAATTCTCATGTGAGAAAGTAAGTGAGCCAGCAATTTCCTCAGATTTAGGAAGGTAAAGACTAACTGGAGGTAGTCTAATTACTGGACATGAAGTTTAATTGTGCCAGACTTAAAAGTAAATTTGCTTTTATGAATAGTCAAATATAGTAAATAATAATAAATAAGAATACAATTGTAGGGATAAATGTTTAAAATACCTAGTATATATTGATTTTTTTTTTAAATGTAGTCATAACTTTGGGTTTTTTCCCCTTATAAATAAAATACCTAGTATTATAGTATAGGAACAAAAGCAAGGGAATTTAAAATGTGGTTCTCCAAAAGCAACTCCATTGTTCCACACTTTTCTCTTGGGTTAGGTCTAGTAGATCTACTAGAAGATCAGGAAACTTACAAGTTCCTATCATAACCATGGAAACAGTA
>JAGFMF010011568.1:6251044-6361403 GCA_019455555.1 Galemys pyrenaicus
ATCCATGGGCCACTGGCTCATTGTCTTACAAATATTTTTAACCATTTATTGAACACCTAGATATTCTAGGTATGGTACCTAAAAATGCTAGCATATCACATAGTAGATATTTGAAGTGAGAAAAAGTTAACCTCATTTGCAAATAGTTTTCTCTGAGTTTTATACAAGGAGCTAAGAGTCCCTCCCCTGTGCCAAGCACTACATTTCATTTGTGTCATTTCATTTATCCTCATAGAATCCTCCAAAAGCAGATGATCTGAGTCTTCCCTTCTCTACAAAGGGGAAATGGAAGCTTGATGTTCTCCAGAGGATACAGCACAGTTAGAATTTAGTGACAGGTTTATCTAAATCTTCTCTTGTTAAGAAGCTACTTCTATATTTGAATGCTTTGTATATTCTAGGCCCCCATATACTTGAGTTATATATAATTCCAAATATGCCAGGCTGTCTCAATTCTGCTCTTCTACACTGGAGGTAGTCAAGATTGTGCACACTCACACCACCGGTCACATGCTCCAGTTTTATCTCTTCCCTACCATTACATATTCTGTCTTCCAACCAAATCAGACCCTTCATTTCTATTATCTGAACATGCTTAGCCATACTCTATCTGGCCTTGATTTAGAGGCATTGGTATAGAATATAATCTATAAATCAGATATGCAGAAATATAATTGCATTTTTCCTCCAATCAATTCAATTTCTACTTGGACTCCTCTTTTTACTGGAATTGAAGGGTATTAATAGAAGTCAGGTGAGCATGACTACATAATGTACAGAGTATAGTGCAAAATTAAAAGGCAATCAGTCCTCTAGTTCAAAAATTAGGAATTTCAAAATTATGACAGCAGAGCAATGAAGCATTTCAGGTTTCTGAATACAGAGTCCTATGGACCAGCATAGGTCAGACGTGATTCATGAAATCAACCCTAGTCAATTTAGGTTCCTTCATCTCTGATCTCTGTGGTCAGCTCTACATTCTGAGGGCTTATGAAGATCACTGAGGGTAAGAGATATCTAATCCTTGGTGTTCTCTATCCATGCTGCTGTCTGCTGAAAAGTTTCATTTTCTGAACTCATTAGTTCAAATAGTTTGCCTCATCCTCATCTATACATTTCTACATTCAAATAGGACTTGTTCCAGGCCACAACAGAAGAGTTTTGAGTCAGTCTCAGACCTAAACACTTTCTTTGTTCTTAACCCTGAAATCTGTTGAAAGTTACCACTCTCACTCAGAACGGTGCTTGGCAGGAAACACAGGACCTTTGTTGTAAGGGTCCACAATAGCTATGCACTCCATTCTTTCCACCTGATCCCCACTCTGTACCACAGAGCATCCTTGGCAGTCCTGCAGACTTGTGCCTTACTGAAGTTTCTCAATCTTCAAAAGTGAGGAAGAGATCCCATTTTCTCTGTACATTCTGTTTTGGCATCTACTGGAAAAAGAATATATCCTGGAATAAAGTTGTTCTAATACAGGAGAAGTTATGAAGTAAGTGTTGAACAGGGAAATGAGATTGAAAATATGGGAAGGAAAAACTGGTTGGCATTTTTCATACATTATCCAGCTACATATCCCCACGGTTATCAAAATATGTGTATGTGAACCCCCAAGAGGGTTGTGAACTCACCACCTCCTTAGATACCCAATTTCAGTTTTAGAAACAAGTTTTATTACCAAATATGTCTTTTATTGTCTATATAAAAATTGAAGTGTGCATGCACACACACACACACAGAGGCAGAGACATTACAGAAACACCTTTTAGACACTATTCCCTCCCACTAGAAGCAAGGAATACACTTTGTCTTGATGTAATTTCCATCTAGAGGTGGATACTAGGGAACAAATCTTTTCATTTATAATATATTGTGAAAAAGTTTCCATTGTTGAGCCATTTTCCAGTTGTCATAGCCAGCTACCTGCCCTTGGTTTCTCCTCTTAACCAAACACAAACATACAGACTTAGGTGTCTCACTCTGTATCTCTTGTCTGTATTGCTCATCTATACTTGTTCACTTTTTTTAGCATACAATTTACCAATCCTTCAATTCTTAAATAATAATTTAGCATAATTTGACAATATCTTAATATTACATATAGTGTACATATACTAATATATGCTAATTATTGTGAAACCAATTATACTGATGATTAATGTAATAGTCTAACACTTTAAGAATAGTAACAAAAAAGCTAACATCTGCATAGAATTTATCATATACAACAATTCTTCTAAAGACTGCGTGTATTAATCCATTTTCATGAAACAATGGTACATATAATAAGTGAAACTCGTTATCTTGTAGGTGATTTGACAGGAAGGACATCGCATTCTTGAAACCTCTGCCCTCGGGCTCTTCAAGAGCTTATCATCCTGTGGTAATATCTTTTCTTATTAATAGAGAAGTACCTGGTCACACAATCTCTTAGTGTTCTTTCCAGCACCAACATTCATGTTGGAAATTTTGTTTTATTTATAGCCTCTTCAATAACAATTTATCCAATGCATAGCAAAGAAATGAGTTATGGTGAAAATGTCTATTGAATTATGTTAAAATTCAGTTTCCTAAATTGGGACTATGTTTGGAGGTAGAAAAGGAAAAACAGTCATTAAATGTCAGAGACACACATGGGAAGGAACTAAAAATGGAGTTGTGCTGCTCTTGCACCCCTCTGAAAATGATGCCAGGAGACAGGGACCTTTGGAGCAGGAAAGCTTCCCCAGCCCCAGGTTTGCCCCCCTGGAAGAACAACTTAATGGAAGCTGTGCTAATGCATTAAGGGAACAGGGGCTTTGCTTCCTAATCTGCACTTTGCTCTCAGCTGCAGGCGCACCACAGGCATCCCTTCATGAGGTAAACATGAAAATGAATTGCTCCCACCATGATGAAGTTGGTGCTTGATGTGTGTGGAGATGTATGTTGGAGAGGAGCAGAGTTAAAGGTCTCTCTTAGTGGTGGCAGAGGAAAACTGGATTTGTGTTACAGTAACACATTCTGAACAGGATTTGTACCACATACCCAGTTTTTAGAAGTTGCTATGGATACACCAGAATTCCTCCTGAAGAAATGAATACTTCAAGATCATGAGGATAAGTCGATGGGTTGCTCCATTCATTGATTGATTTAAAAATATTCATTGGGACTATAACTCTTTTCCCATTTAGCAGGAGTTTTTACTTATTTTATTCTGCTTATTTGACCTTCAAACTGCATGGGATTATAGGTAGGGAAAATATGACCAAACATATAGTTTTGAGGACTGCTATGGTTTCTGTCAGTTGTTCTTGGGTAACTACTAAAATTATCTCTGGCACTCTTACACAGAATTCTAGTTTGGACAACAAGTGAAAGGGCTCTGCTAGGAGCAGGATTTAACCATGTGCCAGACTTCATTCTGTCAAAGCCAAACTGTGCTTTAGTACTCAAGTCTGCTCAAAGAGTGGTAGTTTGGTCAAGAAATGCATCATTGCTATCTCTCACCTGCTTTTTTCTTTTTTCATCTTTTTGTCTGACACCTAATTTTCCTTATGCTTCTCAAATATTTTGATCACCAAACTTTGGTGTTCTGCTCTGCATCTACTCACCAATCATCACCACCCCTAAACAGACCCATTTTCTTACTTCACAATTAACTCAAGCTGGTTTTGATGTTTGAAAATTTACCAATTTCTTTTCTTGTGATACATTGCTAAAGACAGTCAATAAACTGACACAATCCAAACAGTGTTTCTTCAACCACTTCTATTAGGAACATACATTTATTAGGGAGCTCTGCCTTCCAAATCATTGCACACACAATTCACCAAATATTTTACCACTGCCTAATAGTTTCTCAGTTTCTAATATCTCATTCCTTACTGTCCAATGCTGACCACTAAGCTAGAGTCACATATTTTAGGTTATTCAGCTATGACGCCAAACTTCAAAGTACCCATTCCAGATTAGTCTAAAAAGACTACCTATTATTGCAAACAACTGCAAAGATTCAACCACTGAACAATATAAAGATTTGTTTTTAAGTCATGGAACAGCCTCATCACTGATGATCTTGATCATATAATTCTATGGGCTGCTTCCTCAAAGAGATGACTTAGGGATCCAAGATACTTCCATCTGATGGATGTGCCCATTCCCTGTGCATTTAAAATCCTTGGCTTCTAGTCTTGTCAGTGGGTGTTTAAAACAGTGCTGGTCCGGAAGTAGATTGCATCACTTCAATATACCTCCCGTTGGTCAGAATTTATTTCAGTTACCCTCACTTTACTGCAAGGAGAGCTGAAAGAAATATGATCAAGCTAAATGACGAGAGGAAAAGGAACATGAGTGTACCAGTTACTAATTTACTGCTTCTGACTTCCATATTGACACTTCAGTGCCTACTCCTCGAAAGTAAACTCTGTAAACATTCCTTCTACAGAGTGAGCGTAATGTAAATTTTCAGCAATAGATGTTGGTGGAACAATGCTGCAGAGGGGGCTTTTCTTTCTCATCTACTATGATGAGTTTTGCTTTCTCTTGCTCCTGCTATACAGTCTTTTGGTGACATCCCGCTGTTTCCTAGCTGCACACCTAGAACAGTTGGTCTCTGAATAACCTTGTTGTCCCAGTGAGAGACTGGTGACTACCCCTAGCATCCCTCCTGGTGTGGACACTTCAAATCCAAGGTTTACATTGACAGCAATACCCAACTCTCTGAATGCTCACCAGCTACCCTCGGGTCTTCTGTACCCTGGGGTCCTTAGTGTTTTCTGTTTGCCCATGACTGTGCTCCAGCAATGGCACTGCAGCCAGTGAACTTCTCCACTATCCAGTTGACTTCACCTACATTCTCTGATGAGTTCTGAAACCCAATCTTGGAATCCCAACTTTATGCTTCCTTGGATACTCTCCCTCGAATGTTGATTAAATAGGATTCTCTTTATTTTTTCATGGAGGTAAAAGTAACATATAGTAGGGTTCTCTTTACATATAGATGTATAGTTCCTTCTCCATCTTAATAATTCTTTCCCTGTCCAAGTAATTGCATGATTTTTGCCTTCTGGTTGGACACAGAGTTTTATATAAATGGGTATGGTGAGCATAGACCTCATTTTCTGTCCTAGCTTGATACTCAGACATGAGTTCCAAGTTGTTCCTGTCAAATTCTGTAGCATAAGACACGTTTCAAGGAGAGGAGGACTAAAAACCAGATCTTCTGATTCTGTCAACAAAAGGGATAGAAAATCACACGGGACATGGCAAGTGAATTCTTCAGCAAAAAGTAACCAGGTACAACGGCAATATTATTTCTAAAAGATAAAGGTTACTCACCAAAAGTATTTAGGAAGATAAAAACAATTTATACAACATTAAACATAAAGCATTATGCTTAAAAGATCTAAAATATATTATTTGGGCACTGTCAGATTTATCAGACCTAAAAATAAAGTTTTCTTATCCATTTTCTCTCTGTATATAATTTTTATTGAGATATAATTTGGATACCATAAATCTGACTCAGTGGCTTTTAGTGTATTCACAAAGTATACCACTATCACCACTGCTTAAATCCAGATCATTTTTATCACCCTGAAAAAAGGTTTGCATCCATTAACAGTCACTCCCTTTCCCCTGTCTCCATACCCTGGCAACCACTCAACCACTAGCTTTCTTTCTATGAATTTACTTATTCTGGAAATTTCATATGTATGGAATCCTGTAGTATGTAGCCTTTTGTGTCTGACCACTCTCAACCTAATATTCAAAGTGTACCCATGATATAGCAAGTGATTTTTAAAAATGATTTCAATTGATACTTTATAAGCATTGAAAACATACATATGTATACATGTACACACACATTCTTCTCTGTTATCTATAAAATCTATGTTCCTAATGCTAGGACAGTCATCTAATTTTACTGGTAAAAATAAGGGAATAATTATGAGCAGAAAGCAAAAATGTTTTCTTTTCATAAAAATCTAAATATGAGTGAAAAAGAAAGTGAAAAATACCACCAATCCTGCCTTTTAAATTTTCTCTCATGGTGTACTGCTACTAATAATCAACACTTACATAACACTTCAGAATTTCAACACATTTTTATATTGAATGCCAAAGGTAACACCTACTGCAAGAATTATATGTTGTGCTTTAATTCTAGGAGACTGTAGAAGTAGTATAAATACTACTACTATTTTTTTTTGGTTGTTATTATCACACATCCTAAATATAAGTTAATAAAACCTCTAGTATTTCTGTAAAAATGCTTCTGTGACTAGAGATTGGCAAAAACCCACATAGAAGTTTGAATTTTGTTTTCTTTTTTCAGAGCAAATCTTGAAGTTGAGTTAATCATGAGCAGTCTCTCAAAGAGCATCAAGTTCTCGTTTTACTTAAAAATTTTCCACAAATATAAGAAGAGAGATGAGATGTGATATATAATATCATCATCACAATCAAATCTATATTTAATGTTTTTTTCAACCCTATCTTCTGAGGTGCTAAAAGTTATTCCCAAGCAGTAATAAAACTCTAGCCTGTGTTTTATAAAAACCTTTGCAATACTCCTCTGAGATATGAGGTAGGAATATTATTACAGCTGGAGAAAGAGATGATGGTAAGTTAAGTGACTTGTCCAAGGAGACACAATAAATCAGATGTAGACCTTGGGAATAAACTTTGACTTCCCTTTAATACTTTTCCCTGTGATACCTTGTGGCCTTCTGAGCCACTGAAAATTTCCTCATTAACCCTGCAGTTAATTTTCATGTTATATAAGGTCTTTTCCAGATACATAAATATAACTTTCTTTAATACAATTTTTCAGGCAATGAAAATTAAGGAAATCCACTCCTAATAAAGACCAGAGAATCTAACTTATCCACAAGATATAGGAGACCCAGTAACTTAGGAGTAATGACTTCCATGTGGCCCTGGTAACTGATACAAGGTTATCACATGGGGTAGCTTATTACCCTTATTATCAGGGACTGATAGATAAATACAGTGGGACTACTGGCTGTAGTTTTTCAATAATGGGAGCAATATGTGGAATACAATACGGACTCCAAAGTTTTCTGAAGTACCAGTCAAGAAAGACAATTCTTATTTCTGATGGTAAGGATGCTTTTTCCAAAAATTCCATTATCATACATTCATTTGTTGAGCTGGATATGTAGAAACTAGATTTAGATAGCAGGACATTCAGAGATCAAAGCATTCGTACAGCACACACCACAAAGTATCTGTTCCCCATTGTATTAGTAACTATTTTTGGGTGACTTTTTTTTTTTATCATTGCTTTCACTGTGTTCTTCTACACCTCAGGAGAACAGATGGATCTCAAAAGTTTAATTCATGATGCTTTGTTATCTTTCCTGACTTGGACTCTGACTAGTGTTATAGATATAACAAATGTGTCTATTGTTGATTCTCAAGAACATTGAGTTGCCTCCTCATAATAGTTCTTTACTGTTTCCTACCTTAGTTAACACTCAAGTTGCAAAGGTCAATTTTCCACATTCAGAAGGGAGCCCTGAGCCCAGAGAAGCAGCTAAAATTTAATTTATATTATAATGTTATCTGTAAAGATATTCCTGAACAAAAATACAACAACCTTTCACATCATTAAAATGGATTAATTAATACTTCAGTATGAAGCAACTATATTTAGGCAAACTTATTAGGAAATCCTGACAGGTCCATCAAGAATTACAAGTAGGTCACCTATTAAAAAGAATAAAAAGAATTCTTGTCATCTGAAGCAACATGGATGGAAATGGAAGGAATATGCAAAGTAAAATAAGTCAGAAGGAGAAAGACTTATTTATATAGGTGATTTCACATATATGTGGAGTATGGAAAATCAAAACTGACAAAATGAAACAAACAAACAAAAAATCTTAGAAATATGACCTCAGAATTGAAGCTACAAGATGGGGAGAGAAGATAAGGAAGACAAGAAAGAAAGGAGGTGCCCAGTAGTCTAGGGTAAAGGAATAGGTGTGGTGACATGTCTCTGAGGAGATGTGGATTTGTTCCCCTAAGTTGTAAGCCAAAGTTACCTTAATAAAAAAAAAAAAACTATATGTAATTATTTGTCCTATAATTTGTGACTGAAGGAAAAGTGGGCCTTCTAAGAATGAAAGGAGATTCTTCCCTGAGGTATCAAACTTTAGAGAAGTCAAGAGATAAAAAAGAAAAAAATCAAGTTATTATATATAATCATATAGGATATATCATATATAATTTGATATATAATCATATATATTGAATATGTTGAGTAAGCTATTCCACTGTATAATTCATAGAAACAGAAACAATAAATTTGAGATGATAGATTGACATATAGAAAAAGAGACGGAGGGAGGGAGGGAAGGATGGAGGAAGGGAGAGAGGGAGGAAGGGAGAGAAGGATGGAGGAAGGGACAGATAGATAACTGATTTTAAGGAGGGAGAGAGGGAGGAAGGCAGAAAGGGAGGGAGGGAGGGAGGGCAGATAGATACTGATTTTTTTTTTTAAAGATTTATTTATTTATGCATACAAGCACTGAGGTACAGGCCAGAGGTGAGGGGGGGGGTGAGAGGATTCACCACAGAGAGCGGGGAACAGAACAGGAAGATCAACAGAAGCACACTGCTGAGGGGAGCAGCGGGCACAGCAGGAGAGGTCTGCCACGCCATGTGGGTCCCCTCCCTGGCTGGCAGCAGGGATCGAACTCGTGCTGCGGTGGCTGCTGTTTGCTTCATAGTGCGGTGTTTAACCCACTGCGCCACCAGGGAGGCCCGATAGATACTGATTTTAAGGAAGTGGTCTTGAGGATCCCAAAGTAACCAGGTGACAGTCAGTGGAATCATTGTTGTGTCTTTAATAGAAACATTGCAACTAAGATTTCTAGATCAGCAAACTTAATTTCACAATGACAGAAAGCAAAACACTTGCTAGTTACTCACTAGGGATAATAGTGAAACGGGCAATTCCATTTCCACCTCTGCATTCCTGGCCCATGAATTCTAGCCATAGGAGAAACAGCACCATATACTGAGTACTGATGTGGATGCACACAACTTCTTGCAGAATACTGTCCCAGTTTTGCAAGGTGCTATCACCTACCCAGTGCTTCAACTATATTTTCAAAAGGCCATCCCACTGGTTATTAAGACAGCTATTTCAAAATGATGGGCTAACATGATACCACCAGTGAATACCTGCTCTTGGTCCCATGATCACAATTCTTTTGCCCTGAAGTGAGCTCTTTGCCCAAGAGCCGTGTTGTGAAGGATTGCTGATGCTGGACAAGGCATCCTGGAAGCGCAGGGATGGTAATTTTGGCAGAAGCATAATATGCAGGCAAGGAAAGTCCATATCCAAAGAAAGTGTCTATCCAGGAAACTAATACGCACACTACCTCCACACATTCATCCATCATCCTAGGGATAATAACTTGACCTACAGAGTGAAATCATATCAGCCACTGAAGGCTGATGGAGTGCTATTACCATGTGATGGGCAGCAGAGACTGTGGAAACTTTGAATGAGCAGATTCCCTTTGATCTACAGTAGGAACATATTTCTGTAACTTATACTACTGTGAAAAGTACATTATAGAAGAATTATTGTTTCGTATCTGGAAACTGTATTCTATTACCTTAAAATTAACTGCAGAATCAAAGAGTGCCTAAGAAAGCCCAAACTCAGAAAAATGTCTTAATGAAAGTAAAGGTTTATGCCCAGGCATATCTCCAATTTCAGTGTACACTTGGACAAATTGCTTTTATTGAAATGTTTATGTAACATTTCAATTCTCATTTGAAAATAAGAATAATAGCTATTTCGTGTTTGTTTTCCCCTTCCTTTTTTTTGGTGAGGATTAAATAGGAGAATGTATTAAAACACTTAGCTCAGAGCATGGAACATAGAAACTAAGAAGTTATACCTACAAAGATATAAATACCCATTTGATTTGGCATCAATCCTATAAAGATGCTTACACCTGGTCCTTTTTTATGGATGAAGAGGCTGAGTATAAATCAGATCAAGCGACTTGCCAAAAGTCAGAAGAAACTCTGCAGAGAGATGCAACATCACATCCTTAGAATGCTTATTATGGATTGAGTTTGTGTGAGAGAGACAGAAACAGAGAAGAGAGAGATTTCAAAGTAAATACAGGTTCACTGTAGAAAATTTTAAAAACACACAAAGAAGAAAATTCATTATTATCTATTGCCTTCATCTTCTCATACATAAATTTAATATTGATGGTACTATTAATAACAACAATAACAATAAATAAACATTATTGAGTGCTTTTATGAACCAGAGCTTTTTCTAAGTATTTCACATAAGTTAAACTACTTGGCCTTCACAACGAAGTATATAGTAAGTGCTATTCTTATCTCCTTTTACCAATGAGAACCATGAGGCCCGAATAAAATAACCACTTTCCCAAGGTGACCAACCTCAGTAGTGGAGGTGCCTCACACCTGGGTCAGTTTACAATCGATCCAGTGCCTTTATTGTCTAGGCTGGTAACCCTAATGCAAATATATTTTCTTATATTGGAATCATGCTGCAGACTTCGTTATTATACAATGTTTCACTAAATCTTAATTTTAGTTAATATTTCCATATTATTAAAAGTGCTTCTGCAAGATGATGCTCATTGGTAACACAGAATAACCACTTAAATTGCATTTTTATTTGTTCAGACAATTTTATATAGCTGTATGCTCATCTTATATTTGTTGTAACACTCAAAGAATGCTTTAGTATATGCATCAATGAGTACATGACTAAAGGTCTTCCTGGGGCCAAATTCTAGAGTGGAACGGCTAGATAAACTTAAAGGACTTTTGTTCCAGGTTGCCAGCATCTCAAAATGTGGTGTCCCTGGCAGTGAAGGAAAAACTCTGAAATCAGGTTTTCTGATTCTTCCTGAGGCCTCACCAGACTTAGTGATCATTCTGTTTATTCCTACCACTTGGTGAAAACAGACAAGTCTGTGCCTGAAATCCAAGGAGCCTTCTTTTTATTCAGATATTATCTACATTTGGAGAACATCTATAAATCTGCTTGTATAAATCTAAAGGAATGAATGGTTACATCTATTGTGAGATTTAGATGAGAGCTCTTTTAATACCTGATACCAAAAGGAAACTTATTCCTAAGTCTAATTTCTTCTGCATGTGTTTCCATGTAAAAGGGTAAAATTCAAGTATTTGGAGAGTTGGTTATAACAGATGATTCTACTACATATTAAGGAATCTGGTTTTATTATTAATCTCAAGAATGTCTTTTCTCCTGCTGTCATATACCTCTTTCCAGAAGGAGGAAAGGCAAGTCATTTTCCCAGGGCACCTATATGAAACTCAGCTCCAGATGCTCTGAAAACTCTCTGTCTCTCAGTTGTTAGAGCTTTGTAGTCAAGAGCTCTTGTCAAATATTTAGAGATCTGTTTGATCACTTTGTTTTATGAAAAATAGTAACGTCAAAACAAATGCCTAGGCAAATCAGGAATACCCTCAAATTTCCTCAATTAAAGATGAGAAATAGGCACCTGTTGAAAAGGATAGATAATTTAAAGGTAAACATTTAATGAAATTGGATTTTTCTTTGTTCCTACATAAATAGACATAAAGACCTACCTATTTGTCCCTATGAAAATCTTACATCTCTTTTTTGCTTTTCAAAGCAAAGAGCAACACAAAGATAAGAGACAGCACTTCTGTCTCAAGAAAGGTTTTACAGTATAGAAATGATCCCTTTTAAAGGGAAAGAGAGGAAAATATCAAGGAAAAGAAAGACTCTCTCTAATGTGCTTTTTTCCCTAAAAAAAGAAATAAAAAAATAGACAAATTCAGGCACCTCTCAGTTTGGGAAAGAGTATGTGGACTAGAATTTGATCAAGCCTCCTTAAGAAGTTTCTATCCTGCTTTTGACTTTGCACATTAGAAGTATTTCAAAACCTTGGGACAGATTCTCAAGTCTCAGCACCACATAGATACCAAAATATATTTACTGCCTTGTCCGGGGCTCAAGTCCTTATGCAGTGATAATCAGGAGCCTGAGTTCCCTACAGTGTGCTGGTCTATGAGGCCAGACACTGAGGAGTTAAAGCAGGCCGGGGTGCAGGGACAGCTGGAGATAATTACTTACAATCAAAGGACACACAGAAAAGCAGCAGGAACAGCAGGGTGAGGTGTTCTGCCTGGCTGGATTATAGGAGTCATCTGGACAGAGGCAACTGGGCTTAAATACTAGTAAGGGAATTTTGCACTGTTTGATCTTATTTTAAGACCTAAGAAAGAGATTGGGATTGGTTTGAATCTCGTTTAATAAGCCCAAAGGTAGACATTCCTGCCATAAACAGCTTGAACTCTCTTGTCCTGTAAATGGAAATATAGGAAAGATGTGTTAGGGCTAGGGGGACTTTGTGTATTAAACACAAGATCAAATTTTACTTCTAAAGTTCTGAACGATAATGTTGTACTCCTGTCTCTCCCAACATGAGCAATTAGTCTAACATCCTGGACATTTGATTTTATTCTTCATATTCTTTTACCTAAGATCTTTACATAAAACATCCCCACTTCCAATTTTTTTTTTATCAATTCACTTTTTTCTGAGGTCCTAAATTATATTTCAGCAACTGCCATTTTCCCTCATAGGGCTAAGATTCATGTGGCAAATAAATATTTCTTCAGTGAAAGAGTGTATTGTAGCTAGCACTTTTTTAAGAAGATATCAGATCTCTGAAGTCTTTAAATTGGATTTTCTTCTCAGATACATATTTTTTTCCATTTAATAACGTGTATAAAATGGATTCACTGCATTATGTCCAATAACTGAGCCTTGACTCTTGGAGAAACCTTTCCTAGATGAACTTCAATCCGAAACTATGATTGCTCTTCTTTTGATTTATCTATAATGGTAAGAAATAAGCTCTAAACTTTACAACACTGAGTACTTTATCAGGTAACCACAGAATTAAGCATACCAAGCAACTTGAAAGAAAGCATGCTTACTTCAAACCTGATGGCATTCGATGTTACAAGATAAAATGGAAAAATACCTCATGTACAAATGCCTGGGGCAGGACTTATACAGAGAGTATAAATGACAGCCTTTTCATGTATGATACAGAATTGTGGGGGGCAGAGCTCCATGGTGAAAGTCAGAAACTTTTATACACAAAAGCACTGTCAGAACCTAAGATGTGTCTCCCTTCCTTAGAAACTGTCAGTGGTTTCCCATTGCTTACAGGATGAAGTCCAAATGCCTTAGAACTCACAGCAGCACTTTATGGTTACATTTCAAATTGGCCACTGCTGCCTCTTCTTCCCTTTGGCCATCTTTGTCTTGATTGCCCATGTTCCGTGTAGCACTTAAAAATGCCACTTGATTCTTACCCTTGAACTTTTTATGTGATTATATCTTTAAATTCTAATAACTTACCTTAACTACACAACCAGGAAAATTTTCTATTCAGCCTTAAGAGCCCCTCTCAGGAATCTTTTCCTCCCTAGCTAATACCCCTAACCCATGAACAGAAGATTTTTCTTCTTTTATCCCTCTACCTAAATAAAAATGCATGCCTTAACCCACTGCTTCTATAGAATGAATTGATTCTTTATTGTAATAACCATATTATTATGCATATTTTCAAGAATGTATGTACATGATTCATTTTTCCAATAATACAAGCATTAATTTATTCTTGCTTTTGTCTTAGTCTTTTTTTAAAAAAAGTGATTATTGAGTATTTTTTGTATAACAATGGCTAGTCACAGCTCAAAATTCTGGGAATAAATCACTGAACCAGAGAGACTGACCATCTCAGAGCTAACAATCTAACCACTACCTTAAACTTCTTCACATAATATTATGATTAGCCACTTGCCTGTGTGCTCTCCTTAGAGAGGAGACAATTTCTTAACAATCTTTGAAACCAGATGGCTTACTTAGACACGTATCTAAACTGATGCTCTCTGTGTTCTGAGTCACATGCTTTATGGGAAATGTCTCATTCAAACTTCACAACAGGTCTGTGAGATGGACACTAGTGCTATTCAGAGAAGGCAAGAAACCGGCCCAACATCACACAGTTGACAAAAATTGAATCAAAGTATGTCTGATTTCCAGGGTAAAGTGAATGAATGAGATTCATTTTCAATGAATTCAATTCTAAAATTGAAATAATATGAGAAATACTCATCATTTCTGTATCATACATGAAAAGGCATATGAGAAATAACTCCATTTCACAGCTCAGTGTCTACCCTTATGACGTTTGTTTGAGGATCCACATTAAAATCTACCTTAGGTCTCTCGGTGAGGCAACCTCATGATAGTCTGAGAGTGACTGTCCTGATCCCTCCAATGTCATACCTCCAAAGTAAGCTGTTTTTTTAAATCCATATTAATTTTCCTATCAGATCATAGACTCTCTAAAGTCATTTAAAAAAAAAATCTTCCCAGCCCTCTACTTTTAATGTTGTTACAGATACAAAGACAATGTTTATTTGTATGACATGGATTTTAAAATGTAAATAGTGAGGAAGAGGTAGAGGAAGAGGGAACAAACAGGATGACAGAGCTGTTAAGAGGGAGCATCAAATATGGTCTTGTGTTTCCTGATAGGTTTTGTAACTCTCACTATAGAAAGGGAGATTTTTTCCTTCATGTCATTCCACTTAGAACCACTATTCTGGGCCTCCCTGATGGCGCAGTGGGTTAAGCAACGCACTAAAAGGCAAACCGCAACCACCGCAACCACTGCAGCACCAGTTCGATCCCTGCTGCCGGCCAGGGAGGGGAACCCAGCAGCAGACCTCCTGCTGTGCCTGCTGCTCCCCTCAGCAGTGTACTTCCGTTGATCTGCCTGTTCTGCTCCCTGTTCTCTGTGGTGAATCCTCTCACCCCCCACACCTCTGGCCTGTACCCCAGTGCTTGTAAGCATAAATAAGTAAATCTTTTTTTTTTTAAAAAAAAAAAAGAACCACTATTCTTTGTTAGACATTAAGTACTAACAATAATGTGAAAAGATCATTTCTTTCCTTTTGCTCACAAAAATAACCATAAAAAAAGTTCTGGTCACCTCCTCAATGTAATTCATTGATTTTTGTCAGAATATAGAATTCATTTATATCTTTTGATATTTGCATTTTTGCCTGTAACGCTCCTACATTATTTATTGACTATAATGGTCTTCAAAATTTCTTATGAATACTAATTTTCACAGGAGTCTGGGGGTAACCTTCTTTGCCATTGGCTTTGTGTTTCTCTGTGGCAAAGATCATTAATATAATATTCCAGGACTTTCTCCAAGCTTTCGTTTATGCCTTTGGAAAAACGAAGGAATCTCTCTGCGTCTCTGGCTCAATGGAGCCTTCCACCCTTCACTTCAAGATATGCCTGTCTGAACATAGCCAACAGCTGGTCTGTTTGAGTGTGGATAGGTTCTTAAAAAGTTTCAAGTCCCCAGCCTGCCCAACCAGATATAGTGACTCTGTATTCAGAGGTTGAGCAAACAGAAGGCGCTCACTGGGGGCTCATCCAAATGTCAGTGTTAGTTTGGAATAGCTAAAAGATTATGCCTTGTGAGGCAAAAATTTTTTCTTAAAATTTAAGAAAACAATTCTGAACAAAATGTTGGATAATATACTTTAGATCCTAGCTCTAAAATTCAATGACATAAGGTATCTCAAATTATAAACTCCCTTTCTGCTGTACATCTATAAACATTATATTGGAATATCTGCCGCCACTTTATCTAAAAAACACAAAGGTAAATGGTACAATTATATGAGAGCTCTTCTGTTTTTAGGTGTTATATAACTAACTTCTAGATGACATTACTATTAGTATTCCAGATCTGAAGAGACTACTTTGAACATAAAATTTGCTCTATTTACCCTTGAATTCTGGGAATACAGAGTTTTACATCTGATTTTGCTTTTCTCTAATCTGGCAATGTGAGGAATGATTAAAGCAAGACTTTACATGTGGCAGACTAGGGTAATGATTTGTGATATATTTCCAGTCAAACATTCTTTTTCCCCTGGGAAATAAATAGTCAGATTCTGAGAAGGTGGGGTTCTAATAAAATTCTTCCTGCATTTCATCTGCTGCTGCTTCTGGTAAAAACACCACACACATACACACACACACACACACACAGCGCGAGAGAAAGAGAGAGAGAGAGAGAGAGGCACGCAAAGGCTAGGATTTCTGGAGATTACTTTCAGAGTTCCTGTCTCACCCAAAGCACATATTCAAAAATTCTTCTGGAAAGGTTATCAGAAGCAGTAAAGGATGTGGAGACATCACTATGTGGGAGTAATGGGGCATAAAACCAAATATTTATTCTACCCACTGAGCACCAGCTATAACTATAGTTTAGGAAAGAACTCCCCTGTACCATCCGCAAAAGATGAATGCACCTTCCAGATTTTTCAAATGTGCCTGGTTTGAAGATTAGTTCTCAGTAGGAGATTCCTTAAACTGAACAGCACTTTGAATAAAGTTTATTTGATCTTCATCTCATCTCTACCTAAGTATGTTTGAAAGTATGGTAATGTATTTTAAGTACAGGTTTCATAAATTTTAATAAGATAAAATGCCTATGATGGTCTTATAATGTTGGAAAGATATTTATTTACAGCTTGACAGTCTTTTTCTTTGAAAAAGGAATATTTTACAGTAAGATTTAACTCAGTTCATACAAAGCAGGTTACTTATTGTCAGTAGTAGGTATTAATTCTTTCAAGTTTTATTTCTATATGATTCAATTAAGACTTATGAACCTTTATTTCTGTACTTTTTTTTAACTTTCTCTGCCTCTTAATCACTGACAATACATGGTGTCTTTTTAAAACTTAATCTTCTAAATCCATCTACTTTTAATCTAGTACTATAACAAGGAACTGGTCAAAATTTACAAAGTAAAAAAATATATATACTCATTAAAATCATATCATTGAGTGTATTTAAAATGTTAAGAAAGTTAAGTGGTTCAGAATGTAAAATAATTATTCACAGTCATATAGCTTTCTTCATTAAAAGCATATGTAGGTATAAATAAAATAAGGAAGAGAGACACAAAATCATCAAATTTATTGCTTGGTAGAATACATGTGATTTCTCTTTTCAGTGTTTTTATATCATATGTTTGTTTTTTAAATCTGTTAAATAAATATACGTTTGCAATCAAAATGGCATTTTTGAAATTCTGAGCTAAAAAGTTTGGGTAGATTAAAAGACCCTAGTTCTTAAAGCTATACACACTTTGTTTTATTATGTTTGCTAAGTCATGCAGCCACATAACATAACATTAATAAACCACAGGATATTATTTTAAGTATTAAAATTTTCATTTCAATGTATACAACTTATTACCTTTTCCACCAATTATTTTACTTAAATTGCTATTTATAAGAAATAATAAAAACAGAATTGGAAAAGAGAACTCAAGTTTACTAACTGTAAAAGACAAAAAATGGTTATGCTTCTGCTCAAATTTGTCTCTGTGGTTTTCTTCTTTTTGTTTATAAGAAGGAACACAAACTTAGGGAACAGTTTTCCTAGCATTGTATATTAAAAGAAATATCTTAGGTGAGACCCTAACATTGGGTTTCATAATCCCTATATAAATCAATGCTATCAACAATATGTGTAATTTGCTACTGCATTTAGCATGCACTTACCCTTATGTAAAGAAAAGTTCATAATATTTAAATGAATCTTAATGAAGGAATGTGTTTTGGTAGTCAAACTGGTAAGAAATCTTATATAAGACCCCAGATTTCTAACTTGCACCATGGAATGGAATTGGAGTGGATGGAATGTACATCACTTATAGAAGCTTCTCAAATGTCAGCTCTGCATGTTGAGCTTTACATTGCAGCTTTATGACAGGAGAGCTAATAATCTTTATTTGTTGACTAAGGGCAGATTAGTCAGATTACACAGATTAATAAACTCTAGAAACAATGAAAAAAGGCAGGGCTTTCAGAGGGAACATCATCTACTTTTTTATTTACAAACAAGGAAAGTGAAGTACAGAATTATACAACATGATCAGAAAAACACCTCATCCACTATTAACTTGTGTAACAAATATAACAGATTGGATGCTTGTAGTAGCAGAAAATATTATACACATGAAAAAGTGACTTAAAAGATAGAGCTTGTTATATCATATATAAGGACTGATAAAGAAGTACCCAGCTGCTTAACTCATTAAGTATAATCCCATAGAATCTCTATATTTTCTGTCTTCCTCTTTCACTATGTTTGGCAAGTTACTGTTCTGCTTTGCCCCATGAGAACATGGTTTCATGAAGCTGCCACAGTGCCAGGTAACTACATCCTTACATAATCATATCAAAACTAAAAATATAAAAATGGCAGTTGCCAAAGGTGACCACATTTCTATTCACACCATATACATTTATATATGAGAGTTAGTTTCTATCCATCTTCTTGATCTTTAAGTCCTGCCAATCTGTTAGAAGAAAAATGGCATCTCATTCTTAAGTTTTCATGCTTCTAGAAAAAAATATATATAGTTTATTTTTGTTCATCTTGATCAAGAAGGAAAAGCTTCAGCAGGATGTCGCTGGTAGACTTCTCAAGCTTGGAAGTATCCTGTACCTATTTCTATTAATTGTTCATCAGGTGAGGGGTATTATAACCATGATTATCTTAGGCTAATTAAAAATAACCCTCAAGAGCTAGGAAAGCACTTTTTTCCTTGCATGACTCACAGGAGGACAATGAATAAAAGAAGGGTTATACTAATGACAAAGAATTTGATTCTTGTTGTAAAGGGCCACTCTCTGGTCAGGTATATAGGAAAGAAAGAAAACACTCTCAATACTTTTCATAGGATAGATGGTATAGGGAGAGAAAGGTAATTTGATATGACATTATCAAAAGGCATAATCTTATTCTTGGATGAGGAAATAGAATAAGTTCCAGTATTGTGTACATATACATAATGGGATCATGTGGTCTTAGAAAGTAAAATTGAATAGATGCATTTTTTAATGAATAAAAGTCTTATTTATCAGTAGCATTTTCTAGCAATAATATTAACTTTAGTATTTCCATCATACAATAGTGATATGATGAATTAGAAGTCTCGACCTAAATGTTGCTAATAGTTTCCCAAAAGCCAAAAGGGCATTCATTGACGTATCACAGTTAAAAAGAAACAACAACTACTATTGCTCAAAATAAAATATTTGAATTTTGTCCAAAACAACCATCAGATAATTTTATTGAAGGGAAGAAAACAAATTGGGCTAAGCTAAACTAATTTCATATTACAGAAGAGATCAGTAAATTCCAGTAATAGAAGGAGAAACTGACAAAGTTAGCGTGATAAAAAGAGGAACCAGAAGATGAACAACTATTGTTTTCATTACTTTCTCAATATAGAGCAAATGCTAGATTTTCCTGGGGGCCTGAGATTCTCTTAAAAATGGAATTGAAAGGCAAATGCCCAAATTTGGATAAAGGGATATTGCTAGAGCAAATAATTTTTTTCTTTCTTAATTGAAATAATAATACTTTTCCTTTCTTAATTGAAGTAATACTGATTTGCATTGTTGCTTGTATAATAGAAGTGCAGAATTTCCTCCCTCAGGTGTCATTACACATCATGCCCACCACAAGGCACCCATAGTCCTCCACCATAGTCCATTGTGCTCCCTCCCTACTTGCTGGCACCTCTCTCCCAGCAACTTCTCCTCCACTAGTAAATTCTATTCTATAATGAGATTTCTAGGGTTAGTTCTTAGTTTGACTTCATCTGACTCTCGTTTGGTTTCTCTGTTTTCCACATGTGACAGCATGATTGGATGCATTTTTAAACTGCATCCTACATCAACATAATTCTATCAAATAACATTTTGCAATAGTTAAGGTGTTTAGCTCGTATTTAAGCATTTAGTTAAAGAAACTAAATTCTCAGAGATGGTTCTTGGGGTCATAAATTATTCTCAGTTTTCCTAAAGAAAGACTCTGGTTCTCATGGCATGTTCTGGGAACATATAAAAGCTGCATGTCTCTAGCTTCACGGGGTGTGGAGGGAGATAAAGCTGCCCATGAAGCCCGGAAAGATAATGAAGGGCTTTATACATCATGCTAAGGAGTCTGGACTTTATCTTGAGAGTTAACAGAGAGCTATTAAAGACTTTTAAGCAAGGGATTATCATGATAAAATTTCTATTTTCTGGCAACTACAGTGTGGAGGAGAACTGAAGTAGGACAAAGACTGGAGGCAAGACACAAGTTAGTAAGTTCTGCTTATTCTCTTTCTTCCTTTCTGCCTTGAAATTTCCAGATACCAAGCATGCAGATCCCTTCATAGTATGATATTTCTTTCCAGGGGCTACCTCATTGGTCTGGTTTTCATTCTCCAATATATTGACAATGAATTAATTTTGTGCTGTGGTATGTATAAACACACACATACACATGCACATACACACACCATGTAGTTCACTCTGATCCTTCCTACATAAGATCAAGAATTATTTTTGTATCCAGGTCACCCAGAAATCATATCAAAGAACAACAAAATATATTATATGAATAAAGGACCATTTATTTGTGGGCAGGCTATGGAAGAAGGCCTCATGGTATTTGGTCAAAGGATAGAGACGGGCCATGCAGAGATAGGAAAATCATGGTCAAGCTGCTTAGATGAATTTAATATTGAAAGTGTTTATTTTCTGTATTTATACTGTACTTCTCATAAGATGTATTGATAAGTATGCAGAACTAAAAGAGAATCAGAAAAAAGTATTGGAGAAGAGAAAATTAGAAATGTATATATAAACAGTAGGCTTGGCACAAGGAGGTTCAAATGAAGGAGAAATGTTAAATACAACAAAATACTTGCAAGTTATGATTCAAAAGCAAGTGCATTTAAAAGGAAGAGAATGGAAATTGTGTTTCTGGTTCTCACAATGCGGGTGTTTCTAGGTTAATAACTGGAGAACAACTAAATTACAGACAGCCCTTGTTAATAGCTCTAAGTCTTAGAAGGCAGTGACTAATGCAGCCTAAGTGGATTGCTAGAAGACATAATTAAAGGAATCATTAACTAATGCCTATGTGGTCTTTAGTGTTGGAAGTATCGTCTTTAGAACATTCTTTCTGTATCGCTTGGAAAATGATGTCTGTGACTTTTTGTGTTCGCCACATTAAAATATATGGACAGAAGTGAGGATGATCTAATCTAAACAGTCAGGTGAAAAGAGAGCAGGGCCATCTTATGTTACTGAATCATGAAGAAATTCTAGAATGTTACAAATTTGAAATGTGACTGCTAATCACAAGGGTGCAACCCTTCTTTCAGAGGGAAACTGTTGCAGACCCTCATGCTACTTTGGGTATCTGTTGAGAATGAGGCTTTGCTGAAACAATTGTTATCAGTAACTCTTCTTTGCCTTCCCAGGAGCACACACAGGGTCCTTTTCATACCCAGGCGATGTGTGTGAGGTAGTGAGCAGTTTGGCTGTATGGGGGAAGGTGAAATCTCAGAAGAAAACACCCAACATTGGCTCCACTGGTGAGCATCGAGGTCAGTGGGCTGATGTAGGCAGACTGCAAAAGTAAACTAGATTTTTGAGGAGTGCTGGGATTTAAAGGTCCCTCTTTCACTGTTCAGACATTGAAAGCTGGATCAGCTTCGGTTCATGGTGTCAGAGTCTGATATCTCTCCTGTTCACATAAGGTAAAGCATTAATCCTAATAAGGGTTGCTTCCAAATAGTTTATACACTTAGTGTTGCTTCCAGCCTCAAACCTTAATAGCTGAGAGATGATGGGGATAAGCTGCTAGGTTTTAGAGTGCCAGATCTTTGGGCCTGAAACATTTCTTACTTCCTTCCTTTCCTTGTAAGGCCAGGACACTTAGTCTTCCAAGTGTCTCTACTAATGAAATGCAGGTCTAGTATGCCAAAAATGTTTTGAATGTAAGAGATTAACGAGAGAGAAAACTTTTGTGAAAGGAGGGAATTGAGACAGGAGAGGGCCCCTCCTAGTTGGCATGGTTTTAAGGAGGAGGTAATCTTGAGGTCTTAGGAACATGAACAGTACAATTTTTTTTAAAGAGACACTTGGCTCTAATGGGAAAAAAAAATGAACAAAATATTTCAGGGGCTGAGGGAGCAGCCACCCAGGAAGGCGCATCATAAACTCGGGTGACAGATGATCTGTAAGTGGACTGTCTCAGTAAATGAGGGCAAGATTAAGCCAGCCTACATTTGCGTTTTCTGTCCATGTTACCTTTTGTTTTGTTTTAGGGCTCACCATAAAGGAAATCCACTGACCGTTTTGACCTTTCCTTCCAGATTTGGCATTTGGAGAAATAAATCAGGATTAGCACCACCATTAAGCTTCAGACTTCGTGTCTTTAAGACAAAAGTAAGACTAATACTGGCAGTTTTAGCACTTGGGACAATATTGCATTGCTAATTTGGAACAGTAAGAATTAATCAGTAGGAGAAACTTGATGTTCCTGTGGGTAATACCAATCTCCCCAAATATTTTGACTATTACTTGTTCAATGAGCTGGGAGGTGGGAGGTAAGGAAGGAGACAAAGATTTGTGCTTTGGTACTTTGCCAGCATTTAGATGTCAGCTAACTTTTTGAGCAGCAGAAAGAAATTTTTTTTATAAAAACATTTAACAGTGGTCAGACTGATGAACATATTTGGAGACACTGAAATGATGTAATAATGGCAACAATGTTATTTTTACAGAGTTAAAAGAAAGGAGGACAACTACCAGCTGCCAAACTCATTGGTCACATTGATCCCTAATAAATCCTGGGTGAGCCTGCCCAATATTAGTCATAAGAGTTAAGCTTGTGAATCTGTTTGGACTTATGATACATTACTTTTACTTGGGAGGGTAAGAGAAAATCTTCTGGCACATGGTAAGAGGAAGGGTAATTTAGTACACTTTCTTAATGTTTTGAAAAGCTGTATTGAGACAATGTTTGCTTTTTTGATGATTATCTTTTATTCTCACAAAAAATGGTGATCTCTCATTAGAGAAAGAGGAGGGCAGTGCACTGAAAGACGATAATGTTTGTAAAATAAGGTTCTTAAGAAAAAATTGACAACATATGATATAATTTCCACATACATTGAATTCACATTTTTTGAAGACTGGTAAAAGTGCAGTATTTCCAATGGAGGTATTTTCTTTTTATAATGTATTTAAATAAATTTCCCCTCCCAACTCTATTACCAAGGATATAAAATATCCCTATTTTATAGATGAGAAAACTGCTATTTGCTATGACCTGACAACTTAATATGGCCAAATAGGCCATAGAATTTGTTAATTGTGAAACTGGCATTATATATCAGGCCCATTAGACTCCAGGGCCCAGTATCTTAAATGTGAGGTTAAACTACAGATCATTTCACTCTTTGAAGCTAGTAGACTTGGTGATCAGGGACACAAGGTCGAAGTGGAACAGAACTGAGTTCTTCCATTTAATACCTGTGTGAATTAAACACATTTGAAGCTTTATATATAAAATGGAGGTCATAATTATTCCATAGAGTTTTGCTTAGGAAAAAAATCATATTACATAGAGGCATTATCCATATACTTTTAGTGGTAGAAAAGGGTAATTTTTTTGAAGAGCAATCATT
The DNA here is from genome assembly GCA_019455555.1 of Galemys pyrenaicus. Lineage (NCBI taxonomy): Eukaryota > Metazoa > Chordata > Mammalia > Eulipotyphla > Talpidae > Galemys > Galemys pyrenaicus. The sequence goes on from JAGFMF010011568.1 coordinate 6,274,715, forward strand.
GGAATATATGTATCAGTTTTATTCTTTAACCAGTAATGCCCAAACTTGGGTTCCACTTTAGACCAATAGATTCTCATTTCTGGAAAGAAAGCACAGAAAAGAATTCTCATCTATCATTTCTTGTGATTTTTTAGGATCAAGTACTTTGGTGCATAAAGCCTTTGGGTTTTTGATTCTTTTTCTCCTACCCATACTAACCAATTACTCAAGTAATTTGTTAAAGGCCATCCCATGCCACTGCTCTTTCTAAATCAGTGCTGCAAAATACAAATTAATTTATTTTCCCCTTGATCTGTAAAGATTAGTGATGCTGTACCAGTATGTCAGATAAGCTTCAGTTCTAGTTCTCTCTGGTACTGATTATAATTGGTTCAAAGCACACATCTAAGAGAAAGATTGTCTGAGTCCTTCACATTGAAATTGCTTTCCTTCAACAGGAGATATGCTGAGACCCAGAAAGTGAACCCACTTTTGAGGTCCTCTGTCATCATCTGGCAATCTTTTAAAAGTCAGTTCAGAATTTACGTATTCCAGAAATTGTCACTAATTCCACTTGATTTCATCTATTTTCACAATACTCTGAGAATTTTAATTGTTAGTCTATAAATATAATTGACTCTTAAATGACAGAAGTTCTTAATAATTGCAGCTTTGTATTTCTTTTCAAGTAGGTAGTATAGAAAAGGTAGGGACTAGATGTATCTACCACATGTTAAATGTGGATAAAAGATATAACCAATGAACACCATTTTCTATGTGTCTAGATGCAAAATTGTAGTACTCTGGGTAGTTCATGAGCTCAATAAGTGAATAACATACTATGTTCAAGATTATCATGACATAAATTTAATTTTTTTTTCATCTGGAGGACAAAGTAAGTCATTACAAATGTCTGGGTAAATAAAAATATTTTCTTTTCTATAACATGTCTTCCTAGAACTTGTTCTCAGTCTGTTCTTCCCTAGTACATGAACATACTAAGTTCTAGTCTAGCATTTTTCAACTATATCACATGATTTATTATTACATCAGGAAATTTATTTAGGGGCCATGACCATCATTTTTAAAACTTGAAATGGAATGGAAAACATCAGAGACCGTAGACTTAATAACAAAATGAGTTTATGAAAATTGCTACTTTCCATATATGTACAAGGTCACAATGTGAAATGTATCTCTTATTATGACTTATTGTCAAAATGAATTTGAGGAAAAATGTATCTAGTCAGCACTCAAAATAGAGAATAGATAGTCTTAATAAGAATTCAGAAAACGTTATACTTGCCACGTATTTTCCCAGTGAAGAGAATTCACTCAATTCTCTATTGAGGTAATACTTTCTTTATTATGTTCAAAATTAATCATAGAGGAAAAAATATCAGTCATGTTACTCAGAAAACTGTATTGAAGACATAGCTTAGATGGATGTACATAGTGCATTTCCTAACACTTCACACCAACAGTATTAAGGGTTCGTAATACCCATTGTATGCAGAGTTAGATCATTACCAGTCTCATTGGAGTCAGCCTGGTTCCAATAAGACCATCATGGATTCCAAAGAAAAACAAGTCAGAAATAATCTTTCTCTCAAACTTATGAGTAATAACTGCCTCTCCAGCTTGGCAGAATAATAGATAGAAGTCTAGATGAGAGCTCTATGCAAGGAAGGGTAGATGAATAATAGGTCTAGAGTATTATCCAACTATTCCCTATGAATTCCCATATCTACACTCTCTTTCCTCAGACAGTCACATCTGAGATATCACTGCTTTCTCCAATTTACTGTCCCTCACTTGAGAGTTATATAGTCATTTGGCGTGTGTCAATTCCATTGGGAGAAGTAAACAGTAGCTTATTACTATCCTTACCTTTAGAAACTACTATACGTCATATGAAATGCTCATTCTTTGTATATCCTGCTGGGAGATCTGTGGGAAATTCAACCTCTGTAACTCAGATGACTCTAAATTGGTTCAGATCAGAATAATTATTAAATTGACCCTAAAACTTTGCCTACACAAAATCAGTTCTCGAACCATTTCCTGACTCTAGAGAGCCACTTTATATAATATATCTTAGCAGAGGCTGTGTAAAAGGAAAATACACATGTCATGGTGTTGGAAACATTATATTTCAAACAACAGATTATTATTACATCAAATGCCTCAAATTTTAACATAAGTTCCCAGGAAGAAATGATCAAAAATTAAATTGCTGATATTTTCTAAATCAATCAAAGTTCAAAAATTTTAAGTGAGCCTAAAGAAAACAAATCCAGTGTTCTTATGTTCAAGAGAAATTTGTCAAATTCCAAAAAATATTCCCATCACCAGTTTTCTTACTCTGCTTACTCTGAGCCAAAGGCCACTCAGTGTAATACCTAAGTAGAGTTGTATACCTCCTGAGTAAGGGGTTTTTTCATTGCCTACATTCTGGACAGACTTCTAAGGGAATAAAACTCCTTGAAGCCTCAGAATTTAAATTATTTTGACAACAGTATTATCAATCAGATTTGATCAGAAAACAAATGAATTTTATTAAAGAGCTATTTACTGTATGGAATTAGAAACTGATACAATCATTTGTAGAGCCCAGAGAACTGACATTAGAAGGCTACTTTTAGAAAATCTCAAAGCATGACTCACAAGGAAGTCACAACAAATATTCTTGGCCTCAGCCCAATAGGTTATTCTCAAAAGAACCCCAAGCCATGAGAAGCCACTACAGTTATTCTGAGCTTCCTGCTTTCAGTGGCTTCTCCTTGACTTTCCACTTCATGTGAATGCCTCTCACTGGAGACAATTACAGGTCTAAAGATTACCCTGGCACAAGTTCTACATCCATGAAAGTTTGAAACATAAGTAAATTGAGTCTTTGAGGCAGTTATCCAAGTAAAATGTTTTTCCTAGAAGCCAGTATTTGATAAAAATCTAGACTCTTGTGACAGTTACCAGAAGAAATGCAGTGGTATTCAGTGATTTAGTTGCCAGTAAGTCTAGTACAATTACATAGAATTTATGTCTTGTGAATGTGAAGTCAATGGTGAGGGGGGGTTTCTCATTTTGAGCTTGATGTAGATATTTATCATCTGTGTGAGAATATGAACATATGCATAGTTTCCTCTCTCAGAAAACAGAATTTATGATATTCCCTTGTTGCAAAATTTAGAATTTCCCCAACTTCTTTGGGTTGCCTTTCTTTCCTTTCGTATTTAAAATCTCATTTTGTGTTACCTTTTGATTTTGCATTCTTTAGTCCAGTGCTAAACACAGCAAGTTTCCCTCTAATCACATAGTTTTCATTCTATTTATAAAACAAAAACACATATAATTTTTTAGGGCAGTTTTACATATACAGTAAAATTCAGAGACAGACACAGATTTCCCATATACCCCCGTCTTCTTCACACATGCTTAACCTCCCACATTATCAATATCACTCACAACAATGGTGAATTTTTTTTTAAATTTTCACTTCTTTATTTATATATATTTGACATCAGGTGTAGTCCCCATGGAATTTCTACCACCAATTCACCCATGCACCATTACCTTAGTCCCTTGTGCTCTTTTTGCCCTCATTTTGATCCCTCATTTTGATCCTCATTTTGATCCCTGTCCCTCCTCCTCCCCTGTAAAATGTCTCTGTTTATCATTGTCTGTTTATTTTTGTTTTGTTTTTATTGGTATTATTCTTTTCCATGATCCCTTATTTGGTTCCCTTATATTCCTTCTATAAGTTAAACCAGTGATTTCACTGGTTTACAGGTATTTTCTATTTGTTCTGACTTATTTCACTGAGCATAATCCCTCTAGCTCCATTTAACCAAAGATCAACCTGAGTTAATTAACACATCATCATTATCATCTAAAGTCTGTAGTTTCCCTTAGGATTGACTGTTAGTATTTTGCGAGTTTAGACAAAAGTATGATGATATATATTTATCATTACAATATCATGGAGAGTATTTTCACTACAGTTATCCTTCTGTTTTTATGAACTAGTTTTTCTTACTGCTACTGATAATGGAACTCAGGCCCATGAGTTCTGACTCCTAAATTTCACCTGGAGAATCACCTGTAGCAGATTGCTCAACAAAACTGTGATGGAACTTTGAGTTTGTGCACCTCAAGATCTCTCTTTCTCTTTAGGTATTGAATCATTTACAAAATTTAATGTCAACAAAAATATCTTCTTGTGCTATGTCTTTTTCTGGAGCACTGGAACATGTCTCCACTGTTCTCTTTATCCCTGTACTTACACTAGGGAGATTCAGTTGTGTTTATAATTAAATTAAACTTGCTCCTTCTATTGCTACCACTTATAAAACTCACTCTTTTCCCTGACTCTTCCACTTTTCTTTACAGGTATTTATTTTTCTAGCAGACTCCTCTAGATTTAGCCTTACTCTACAACCACCAGCATTCATGGCCTACACAGAGGGAGCATGAATTTAATAAATCACAAATTTGCCAAAAGTACATCCTTTTCAAGCAATTATGTGTACTTCTTCCACCTCATCTCTGCTCTGAAAATTCCACCCAGCAAACATCATTTAACAAGATGAACTATCTAACCCAGCACTGAACTCCAATAAAAGACTTAGTGAATCATAACATTCAAGAGTTCAGATTCTGGGGCTAAGCCCAATGAATTTTAATTACAATTACTTTGCTTACTAGCTATACATGCTTGGAAAAATCATTTAAATCCCTGTGCCCCTGTTTCCTTATATGTAAAATGGGATTATTAACAGTCCCTCCCTGTGAGGTTATTGTAAATATTTAATAAGCTCATGTATAAAATTCTGAGATTAGTACATATTAAATAGTAATAGGTATTATATATCATCTTCCCTGTGCTTCTTGTATTCATACTTTTCCCAGACACTTTATTTCAAGAGAGAGAGAATAACATCTACGTTCACTGGAGCACCTTTGTCAGCATTTATTAATTAATGCCTTACATGATACATAGTTTTCTCTCCTGATATGCAGTTGACCCTTGAACTTCAAAAGTCTGTATGTAAATATTTTTTCTTGATAAATATTAGAAGATTAATAAAGTACCATTTTCCTACTGTCTTATAACACTGCTTTCAAAGATTTATAAGTACCATGCAATATATGTTTGCCTCTCTTCCTCTCTGTATTTCTTCCTTCCTCCTTCCCTCCTTTCTTCTCTCACTCTCCTTGTCTTATTATTTGAGGAACTGTGTTTCAGTGAATCATTACAAACTGTTTTAAAATATCTGTAACAATGCTTCCAATACTATGTTATGAATATGACTGAAATGCTATATGCCATAAAAATTTGTAATGATTCATTCATTGGTGTTTAAGCTAAACCGCCATGAAGCAATTATCAATTATACTAGGCTACCATAAAACAATCTTATTTTGTCTTTGTTATCAACACACCATATCTTTTCATTTTTGATGTTTACAATTAGTAAGACATATAATATTTACAGTATTTTGTATCATATGAAACAACAGTGATATAGGTACTGACAGTCAATTCATCTTATAAACAGATGAAATAAACTTACCGTATAAATATTACAGGATATTACTGTAAATGTATATTTCTTTATGGTTTTCTTAATAACATTTTCTTTTCTGTACCTTACTTTATTGTAAAAATGCAGTATACACTATAGACACTATACAAAATATGTGTTAACTTACTGTTTATTATTGGTAAAACTTCCAGTCAACAGTAGGCTACTAGTAGGTAAGATCTGGGAGAGTCTGTTATATATGCCTTTTTGACTGTAAGTATAGTGAGTATCTCTAACTCCAGCATTGTTTAAAGGTCAACTCTATATACAACTTTTATAAAGCTGCTAGTTGACACTTGATTCAAGCCATAAGGGAGTGACTATCTGCAGCTACTTAAGGGTGTGCGTCTCTTTTCTAGATCCATACTTCTAAAGAGGGAATTATTCCAGTGGCCTTCTGGAGATCTTGCCACTGTTCCTGTGGTAGTTTTCTTTGAACCCTGATCACCATTTCTGATCAAATAACAACTAAACTACTCTTCTCTGATCTTATTCACAAATATAGCTAAGCTTGGGTACAACCCCTCCCCATTTCTGTTTGCCTATTCTGACCTACAAAATTTCTTTCATGCTTGTATTGGTCTACCCTCTTCTGTAAGAACTCAGTCTTATCCTAGGGAAATCTATCTTTTCTTCCTCTTAGCCAAACTTTCTTACTTCTTTTCAGTTCTCCCATTGCTTATGTTCTAATGAGTTTTAATTTAATTTAAAGATTTATTTGTTTATGCATACAAGAACCAGGCACAGGCCAGAGGTACAGGGGTAAAAGGATTCACTACAGAGTGTGGGGAGCAGAACAGGTGGATTGACTGAAACACACTGCTGAGGGGAGCAGCCGATGAGGCAGCAGAGGTCTGCTGTGCCATGCAGGTCACCTCCCTGGCCAGGGATCAAAAAACTTGGGCTGCAATGGCTGCAGATAGTTTCATAGTGCTGTGCCTTGACCCCTTGCACCACCAGGGAGGCCCCTCTGATGGGTTTTAAACCAATTTAGTTTCTGCTTGTGACCTAAACAAAATTGGTTCTCAAGTGCCTAAAGTTCTTGGTATAAGCCCTTTTTATATGTTTTTTTAGCTTTTGAGTTTGAATAAATTTCACTAAGTTGTGTCTTTACCTCAAGCAAAGATGGGCTATTCTTTGTTTAATAAGGTTCCTCTGTTAGCGGGGAGGGCACAGTGCTCATTGATGCAATCACTTTCCCTCTAAGTCTCAGTCCAGTAATAGAAGGCCAATGGGCAAGACTTGGGCTTAGGTCTCATGAGAAAAAAACATATGAACACAATATGTGAACTCTCTACATTGCATTCCAGTGATGTTAAATGCAGAATAGAATAAATATGGATTCAGATACCCATCTATGTCTTTTCTAGAGCTCTGTTGCTCTAATAGGCCTTACTGCCCTGAAATTTAAAGTCTAGTTTGCAGGCCTTGATAAAAAAAATATACCATGAAGCTAAAATCATTCCTCATAACTAGTACATAAAGAACCTGCACAGAGATAGCTGACAAATGGATTCTCTTTTATCATGATCTTCTAATCCTTTTCTGGGCCTCGTGTAAAATACTAGACCTAAGAGACCCCTTGGAATTCATGGGTAGTTGTTTATTGAAGTCTATCCCAACTAATAACTTGCTTCACCACTGGAAAAATGACTATATATACATACAACTTCAAATTACCAGAATAAAATTCCAGAAAGTCTACAAAGTGCTAAATAAATAAATCTCCTACAACCCCATCAGAAATAAAGATCACTGTTAGTTTTGTCTCTAAATATCAGCCCTCATGTTCTTTCAAAGTTAAGAGCTTATGCATCACTCCTTTCTTCTTTTGAAATATTCAATAAATAATACTCTGTAGACATAAGTAGGTGATAATCACAATATTTGCTTTCTTATGAATAAAACGGAGGTGGAGAACATAGCTTAGGTGTGCATTTTTCCTAATTCTTCACTCCATATTTATACTTACTTAGCCATATTGTCACACAGCATGGCCACAAAAAGCTGAGCCACAAAGGACACTCTTGTAGGAACCTCCTGATGTAGGAAGTTAGCACACAAACAGAGTAGACCAGAACATAGACTTTTCATTGGCAGGCAGCTTCAAGAAAAGAAACTGGAATGACCTGTGTTCTTCCACCTTGGCAGGCAAGAAAATACCATGAGAAGGTGTAAGTCGGTGAGGGAGTAGGAAAGATCAGCACTTGAGTCTACTAGAAGTTCCCTCATAGGAACATGAGGCCAGATTAACACTTTCTTTAGACTTAGCTTTTAAAGAATTACCTTAGTATTAGAGGACTAAGAGGCTGGACAGGAATTTGGTCTCCATGTCCCAAGGACTTTTCTAGTATTCTTCTCCTGTTATTCCATATAAATTATGTGGCTAAAAGCAAGTTAACCATTTGTTCAACATTGCAATGTTTTTAGATGGACAATAAATCACATTGACCATTTAGAACTAATAATGTTGATTTTTCTTCTTGCCCATCTGAAAGACTATCTTACTTTATAAACTGGAGAGTTTTAATTCCAGTTAAAGAAAACATTTTTGAAATTTTTCCTGAAATTACTTTGAAAACTGTAAGATGTTTCCTGTAAGTTTAGAATTTTATAAATAGATATTTTTTATAATAAACCATATCTATTTATAAAGGCAGATGAATGGGCAAAGTTATAAAAAAACAACATTGGAATGCCTGACTGGTACTGAAGCTTTCACTGTCCTGGTAGATTAAACCTAATTAGGTTGATGGATGCGCTTTTTCTTTATTGTTAAACACAAATGGAAACCCTTGCTCTATTTAAGTAAAAAGCATTAATTATCCCAATTACTATTTTTAATTTTGTATTTTCCCTTCTAGACTCTACCTCTATTGTCCTGTCTCAAGAAAATTAATAAAATAAAATATTACATGTGACTATTACATATATAAATATTATAAATAAAAATGTATGTATGACAATCATTAGAATTATACACAAAAATGATTAAGAAATATTTTCCACATATGTATGACTGATAGGCTCATATATGACTGGTGTCTCTCTTTTTGCTAGAGAGACTTTATTCAGATTATCACATAAGTTACTTGGGGACTCGTTGGGGACCTCAAATGCTAGTTATGATTAATGTCTAGTTAAACCACTTACCACTCCATTTCTTTCATCTTCTTCATGCAAGAGCACTTGAAAAGATACATAAATATCCCCACCAAGTGGGAGTTATTCTCAGCAATACCATCACTTGGCATTGAGCTTTACAATTTATAAACTCATGTCAAAATATCATGAATATAATTTCATTTGTGCCACATTTATTCTTTAATAAATAAAAAATAATTTTAACCAGATTTCCTTTAAGTGAAACATTGAGAACTTAAAAATAGACAAATATCTCTTAATCATCTTGATGTGTTCAAACCTGATTACTTTTTCCTGGTGCTTAATATAAGACAAGTTACAAACAACATGCTTTTGTTAACAGGGACTGGAGTCCTCTCATTGTTACATGTAGTTCAAAATTAAAGTATCTCAAATACATCTTCTGGTAGTTTCCCTATCAATATGAAAGAAATCTTGGAAGTGTTTCTAAACCAACCAATAATGAGGGGGGGGGGAGAGAGAGAAAGAGAGAGAGAGAGAGAGAGTCAGAAAAGAACAGAAACAGTTTTCTCCTTTTAAGAGGTTACAGATTAGAGGTACTACTTCTTTAAGACCCCAAAAAGTTCTTTTTTCCTTAGGTTAGAGCTTTTGCAGAATAGCTAGCTGCTGTGTAAATTCTACCACTCATCTCTAAACAGTCATTGCATTACTTTCACCTTTCTATGATGTGGTTGACTAATGCTGCTTTGCTGTTATACCTGACCCCCTGTTGGAATAAATTATCATGGTCCTGTTAGCAGGCCCAGGACAAGATAGTGCTATGACAGGTATAATATAGGAATAATGTAGACCCAAGTGTAAATAATTAAAGTTGTAATTCAAGCACAGTTTACCAGTGACATCATTTATCAATGTCACTAGATTCCTTCAATGAAATTACAACTCCATATGTAGAATTTAGATGTACACCATTCATTGCAATACATGAAGGATGTTCCTATTAACCACAGGTACTAGATACATTGACATCAAGGAGCAGGTCTTGATTCTAACTGCTGAGATTCTATTCTCTTTTCTCCTTCCATCAAACTGAAACCACATACTGCTTATTTTTAGAAACAATAAATATAAGTTTAGTTTAAAAATGATTGTTCTCCTATTGGAGGGCAGTTCAGAGAACAAAAAGCAAGGTTAAATAGGTGAAGAGGATAACTGTTGGGCAAGTGTGAATTAGTGAATAAAAAATAAAAATTGACATCAGGTTCTCAGTATGTACCAGAAGCAATCTTTTATCTGCATCAACATTCTGTGGAGGTTAACATCTTAGTGGGAAGGCGAAAATGTCTAAGGAAAACCTGGCTTTCTTTTAATTTTTTTTAAATAAGTGAGTGATAAGAATGTGACATAAATCATGCCAGAATATGACTATTTCGAAATTATGTCAATATCATGTATTATAAGTTATAAGAGAAAAAAGTAATAGGTTTGAAAAAAAATTCTTCTAAACAGAGTTGAGGGGCAGAATCTATGATGGTCAGTTTTTAATCAAAATTTATAAGTAGAAGTACCCATTTATAGATTGTCTCAGTAGAAAAAGATCTTGGAAACATCAACACTCTTTTAATCTAATTTTTCTCTCTTCATTTATTCCACTTCCTCTTGCCATTAAAAAAAACAAAAACAAAAAAACAAAACAAAACCCTAGTCACATCTCATGCAGGTACCAACATATGTTTATGGAGATTTATAGGCTAATTAGTATGTCATATATTACTGTTACAAATTTTCTGAAAGATAATTTCATATCAAAAGCTCTAAAAATATGTATATTCATTATTCCTAAAAAACTCTATTTCTAAAAATCTATGCCAAGCCATAATTTAAGAGATAATGAGATGCACAAAATGTTAGCTTTTGCAACATTCTTTATAAGAACAGAAATTGAAAGCAAAGTAAATAACTGACAATAAGAAATGGTTCTTCAAATGACAAGCCCATCAATAAATATTTCACAATCTTAAATGATTGTGTGGTAAATGTAGAAAAATGTCAAATGACATGAGGAAATCCTTATAATGTCTCAAGTGACAAAAATCAAGTTAAAGCTAGTTTATACAGGTGGCCTAGAGCTTAAGTCTCAGCACTAACACCTCTGTGATCTGAGTTCGATCCCTGACAAGAGAGCTAACCCACAACTGGCATAGCAGACCTCTCCTCTCTTGCCTGCTGCTCCTCTCAGCAGTGTATTTCAGTAAATCCACCTGTTCTGCTCCCCACTCTATCTCTGGTAAATCCTCTCACCCCCTGCATCTCTGGTCCATACCCCTGTTCTTCTACACACACACACACACACACACTAGTTTGTGCAATATGAGCTTATCTTATTTTGCTTGGGTTAAAAAAAATACCATCAACTGGGGAACTTAAAGAAAGTATTTATTTTTCACAATTTAGGATGCTAGAAAGTCTAAAATGATGGTGGTAACAGATTTGGGGCCAGTGAAAGTCTTCTTTCTTGTTCAGAAACAACTGTCTTCTCGCTGTGCTCTCAGATGTCAGGAGGATGAAGAAACTCCCTAAGGCCTCTTTTATAAAAGCACTAATTTCATGCAAAAGTTGCCACCTTTATACTCAATTTCTCCCAAAAGCCCACCTGTAAATACATTAAGGGTTAGATGTTGATATGAGTGTTGGGAAAACAGAAACCTCAGTTTTGTGAAAGAAGCTATAGACAATATAATATGTCATACTCATAAAAGAACTTCAGAAAAATTGTCTTTGAGTTTAGAGATAATGAGTACTTATATAATAAGTCATAATTTATTGAATATTGTTCTTGTGCCAGGCACTCTTCTAAGTTCTTCACACACACTAGTTAATTTACTTCTCAGAATGGACAGGAAGACAGGTAGTATCACCCCACTTTGATGATGAAGAAACTTAAGTACATAAATTAAGAAAATTGATTGTGCTTACAATGGCAGGAAGGTTGAACCTTGGTGGTCTATGCACAGAACACAACTTTTAATTACACTTTAACAAAGTTTCAATTTATAAATTGATGCTTTATATACTTGGTCAACTTTTCTAAAGTAAACCTGTACTATTTTACAACCAGGAAAATTATCTAAGAAATTTTATATTAAAATCATATTAGATATTGTAATGGAAAAGAGCAAAGCTTCTAAGCATAGAAACATATTTCTTTTTCAAGATATGTATGTTCTGAAACTAAATTGATGGATTGGAGTTTAATTTTCTTTTGAGATATAATAAAACCATGTCACTGGTGAAATAAAAAATGACATTTCTGCCTAACTTAACCACCCTTTTATTGTTTATTTTTATGTATAGATGATCATTTTATCTGAGTAACAATTCCACTGTATGACCACGTCTGTGTTTGGTTCCAATCTTTCCCCTTTATTTCTCCTTTCCAAAGAAGGATAAACATCTCATATAGCCATATGACAACTTGTTCACCTTATAAATATGGAAAGAACAGAGTTTAGAAAATGATACCATTATGGAATTAAGTCTATCATCCTTCTTTCAAAAAGAATTGGTCACAATTTGCTTCGTTGGAGAAATTTGTCCCTTGTTACCTATTTATATTGCTCCGTGGGACTGTGTTAGAAAAACATTATTATTATTAGCAGTAGTAATACTTGGCAGCCATTCAACACATTTCATCAAAGACTCCAAGAGCTTAGCCATCAATCAAACTTGCTTTGGTGTGCTCATGGGAGGAGGCGGTGTTATTTCTATTTGGAATAGAGGTTAAATGACTTGCCCAAGGCCTTGAAGCTAGTGAGATTCAGAGTTGGGAATTAAACCCTGGAGACTTGACACCCAGCATCCCACTCTTTCCTGAAGCACAATCCCTCCACTTGTCTGAAAGATGTGGGGATAAATAAAGCATCTAATAGAAAAATGCCGTGCTCCCCAGCATGTGTTCTTACGTTCAAGCTCTTCTGGCACTAAATGGAAAAAGCACAAGTAGTTGTATTCAGAACTTGAGCTAATGCCTTTCAGCTTTGCCACTTGTCCCATTCATTGCTTCATCAAATATTTATTTAGTGCTACCACATATTAGACAAGAATTCAATTGTTGAGAGCAAGACCAGCCATGGCCCACAGGGAGTTTTTAGTCTAACAGATAAAGATAAACAGACCACTGTAATACTCAGTAATGTTGTTTAATGCTTTTACTCTGCATTAGTCCACACTTGAAATCTAGATCTATCCCCTTTAATATTACATTATAGATTTTAATAATGCAAGTTTATGTCATAGCAACTTAAAATCATACAATGTTTACGCACACACACACACACACACCCAAATCATATATAGTCTTTAATTTTAAGTATAGATAGGTCACAATCACTGCATGCCATATGCTAGAAGTCAGTAGAGCATAGTTACCAAGAAATTTTATAATTAGAACATGACTCCTCAAAGGTAAATTTATTTTTCTTTTTTTTTTTTTTTTTTTGCTGTAATAAAAATATTTATCAATTTTAAAAAGTTGTCAGGATTTTAGGTCAGTACTTCTTTTCAGAAAGAGCAGAAATATGTAGGACTCCTAGTCATTAATCCACATATTTTTATTGTGGCTTACTTTGTACCAGACACTGAGCTATGTACAGTGGCGTGTACAAGAAGTTAAGAACCACGCCCTGCCCTTCAGATACTTATGTTTATTAAGGGACAAGTTAATGGTCTGGGAAGAAATTTATTTGACAGAAATCTATATTTCAGAATTGTTACTGAAGTCCTAAATTCTCTCTAAATATAATTCCACTAATGCTAAAAATGAGAATGTTCCATGACACCATTTGTTGCTATCACATTACTCCTATTACCACAACCTACTGGAATTTTTGAATAGTATGAGGTTGTACACAGAAGCAGAAACTTAGTTAAAATCTCAGATCTATGATGGTGTTTTATTTAATCTCTCTAAGCCTTTATTTCTTCCATCATAGAATGAATATAGTAAAAGTGTTCACTCAACCTTTTGCTAACCTTTGAAGGATCTAATGAGTTCTTATAGGCAAAAGTTCTCTAGTGTGTCCTATAATACAAATGGAGTAAAACTCTTGGAACATATATAGGGAGGACATTTTTTGCTTGATAGATGTGCTGCTATGAGAAAGAATAAATTCCTCCAAATTGAGAAGGTAATTTGAGTTCCAGGGACAAAGTAGGCAGGCCCATTAATCACACTTAAAATTTATTAAGGGAATCTAACACACAGTGGTCCTTGACACAAGAGCACACCACCCACTATGAGCAGGGATCTTCTTAAAACTTGCTTAGTATGTGAGATCATTCTTGTAAGACTGTTGCTGCCAGATGTTCAGGGCGACATGTTGTATGCTTCTTTGTTCTACCAAGGTTTGTTTATGTATGTAGAGGTTAATACACAAGAAGGAAACAAAAAGAAAACTGGTTATCTTCCTTATACAATAGCTATCAACTTTGGACTAAGATGGCATTAATACAAGATAGACTCATTTTGGTTTTCCTACAATAAATACATAATTTTACCCATGTCTGAATAATCAGTCTTAAAAACACAATATTGTTTCTTAAATCATTTTGATTTAAAAGTCATGTTGAAATGCAAACGTTACATATAAACTGATTTATAATAAGTGTAAATTTCATTCTCAGTAAAGTACTATTTGTGACAAATATTCTCAGCAAACTAGAAGTAGAATATAATATTCTTACTCAGAAGAGTGCCTATACAAAAAGTGTATCACTAATATACTTGATGTTTTCCCCCTAAAACTGGGAATAGAATAAGGATATTCTTTCACATCATTTTGATTTGGTATTATAATAACATCCTGGCCAATGTAATAAAGCAAGAAAAAATTCATAAAGACTAAAAATGATAAATAAACTGTCTTTATTTGTATATGACATAATTGCATGTGTAGAAAATCATGAAGAATAGTTGTAACACAGAAATGAAATTTAGATTTCTACACCAAAATCCTTAAAATTTTGTTGAGCAAAATGAAAGGCCATCTAAATAGAAAGATATTTCCTGTTCATAGAATAAAAGATTCAATAACTTTAAGAAGTCCCTTCTCTCCAAATAGATCAATAAATCCAAATCTCTCTCTAAATTGCAGTAAGCTTTTTAGTCAAAATTAAGAAACTGTATGTAAATGTTATACAGAGATGCAAAGTACCTAGAATAGTAACAATAAGAAAAAAAAATAACATTGGTGAATTCATATTTCTTGATTTCAAAGCTGACCTTAAACTTAATCAGGACGGTGTTATATTTATCTTAAGATAAAAACATCCATAAAACAACATAAAAAAAGCATTTTGAAAAAGACTTACATATATGGTCAATTAATTTTGATGATGATAATATTCATTTTAAAATTGGAAATACAAATTTCAAAAATAGTGTTGGATGTTGGTTACCCATTTTCACTTAACATGTTATAGACACTTTACTACTAATTTTATTTTGAAGAACTTGTGTACCCATCCAGCAGATAAACAATAGTGTCAGTGAATGACTAACGGCCACTGCTGCCTCTGACTTCTCACTGCTATAAATTGATGATATCTTTGTGTAAAAAGCCTTTCCCCAATAAATTATAGAATATGAAAACCTTCAAGGTTCTTACTGACAAGGTGGTTTCATAGCCATTGCCATTGTTCATATCCATTGACACTGTCACCAATAGGAATAAAAATGTCCACATTCCCATCTTGTAAATACTGAGTATTTTCATCTGGCTAAATAGTTGCTACTTTGATACTGAAACAATATATTGTGCTTTAGTTTAAATTTCTTTGATTTCTAGCAAAGTCAAATACCTTTTCATGTTAATCAGTTATATTACTCCCTTGGTAGATTGTTAGTGTGTTTTGCTTTCATCTACTAGAGTTTGATAAATTTGTATGAGCTCATTATGTATTAAAGATGTTACAAAAAATTTTTTTTAAATAGAAACAATTGGTTTTCTATATGGAAAAAAAGAACTTTGATCTTTGATACACATGCTGAAATTAATTAAAAATGGATCATTCCTAAATAAAATCTAAAACTACAAAATTTCTAGAAATAAATGGGTATTAACCAGTAAGGAAAATCAGAGAACATGAAGGATTGGGCTTCATCAAAATGAAAACTTCTACTATTCATAAGATACTACTGAATAAATGAAAGGACAATATTCAGCCTGGAGAAAATACCTGCAAAATGTAGGTGATAAAGTAGTATATACAGAACTTTTAAAACTCCATAAAAGAAAACAGTTCTATACAAAATAGTCAAAATATTTGCATAGGATTTATCACAAAGAGGGCTTCCCTTTGTGGCAAAAGGGGTTAAGTCTTGCACTATGAAGCTGTTGGCAGCTATTGCAGCATGAGTTTGATCCCTAGGCAGGTAGCTGACCTACATAGTGCAGCAGACCACTTCTGTTTCCGCCTGCTGTTTCCCTCAGCACTGTATTTCAGTCAATCCTCCTGTTCTGTTCCTTACACTGCTTCTGGTGAATCCTCTCACTTACCTTCTACCCTGCACCTCGGGCCTACATCCCAGTTCTTGTTTGCATAAATAAATAAAATAAATCTTTAAAAAAAAATTACCACAAAGAAAGATATTCAAATAAACAACACATAAAATGATTCTAAATGTCATTGGACACTAGAAAAATATAAGTTTAAACCAGAATGAAACACAACTTCATACCCAGTAGGTTGACCAAAATTGAAAGACTACAATGCCTATTGTAGGTAAGGATATGGAGCATTCATAGTTACTGTTATGAGAATAAATTGTGAAGCATGGTACAACCACTTTAAAACTTGGTCTAGTAGCTTTTTATAAAGTGAATCATATGCTTACCACCAGACATGACAATTTTACTTCTAGGAAGCAGCACAAGAAAAGGAAAACATATTAACAATCTTATACCCAAATATTCATAGAAGATTTATTAATAATAGTACTAACTTGGAAATAAACCAAACCCATCAACAGATGTATAAACTATTTCTAATGACAAAATAATAGTGAAATACTCAAAAATGAAAAGGAACAAATTCACACAAAAAATGTATTTTTAAAGCAGTAAAAGGGGTGAAAGACCACACAAAAAATGCTACATAATTAATGATTCTGTTTATGCAAAGTTCTAGAAGAGGGAAAATCAATTTGTAAAAGAAGTCAGATCAATAATATCCCAGAGAAAAGAACTGAGATTGACTTCAGACATAGGGGACTTTATGAATTGATCTATTGAGTGTGGTTAAAATGTTCTGTATTCCCATTTGGGGGGATGGTGTCATGGGTATATAAATGTGTCAAAGTTCATCAAACTTTGTACACATAAAATGTGCATATGCACAGCTGCATATATTAGATTTAAATGAAATTTTATTTTAAAAAATCTGTCACAAATTTACATATCATGAAATATTAATTTATTTGAATCAATAGTTAAATCTAGTCCCTAATATTAAAACAGTCCAAAGGAACAATGAAAGCAAAAACTAATTCTTTGAAAAAAATCAACAAAATAGACAAATCTCTAGCTAGGATAGGAAAAATGAGGAAAATCTGATCAATGGAATCAGATGAAAAAGGAGAATTATGACAGAATATTCAGAAATATAAAGCATCAGAAGAGATTTCCATGAACATCTATATACCAGCAAATTGACTAACCTAAGTAAAATGGACACATTCTTAGAAATTTACAACCCTCTGTGACAGAATCAGGAAGAAACAGAAAACCTGAACAGACCAGTCACAAACAAGGAACCTAAAATGGTAAGCTAAAATCTCCCCAAAGGGACCTCCCTGGTGGTGCAAGGGTATGATAAGGTGCAGCACTATGAAGCTATCCTCAGCCACTGCAGCATGAGTTGGATCCCCAACCATGAGTTGGATCCCCCACATTGCCCAGCAGACCTCTCCTGTCTCACCTGCTCCTCTCCTCAGCAGTATGTTTCAGTCAATCCCCCTGCTCTGTCTCTGGTGAATAATCTCACCCTCCACACCTCTGGCCAGCACCCCAGCTCTAGTATGCATAAATAAATAAATGTTTAATAAACTCCCAAAATACAAAAACCAGCACCCATACAGTTTCCCTAATGAGCTCTAGCAAGTCTTCAAAGATGAACTAAAACCTAGCCTTTTCAAATGCTTCCAAAAATGCAGAGAAAGAGGGAAAGCTTCCAACTAGATTTCATGAGGCTGAAATCACTTTACCAAAACCTGACTAAAGCATCTTAAAAAAAGAAAACTACTCACCAATTTCTCTGGTGAATATGGATGTAAAAATTCACAACAAAATCTTAACAAAAAGAATTCAACAGTACATCAAAAGAATCATACATCATGTCCAAGTCAGATTTATTCCAGTGACACAGGAATGGTTTAATATCAGAAAATCAATGTAATTCACCATATCAACAAAAAGAAAGAAAAAAACCATGTTATATCAACAGATGGAAAGAAACCATTTATATATTTTATGATTAAAAATCTTTTAAAAATGAGGATTTTATAAAGGCCATATACAACAAACCCATTGTCAATGACAGATAAAATGGTGAAAGACTGAAAGCTTTATCTTTAATATCTGATATAAGACAGGGATGTCAACTGACTCCATTGCTATTCAAATTAGTATTAGAAGTCCTAAGTAAAGCAATCAGGCAAGGGAAAGATACGAAAGAAATCCAAACTGGGAAAGGAGGTGAAAAACTATTACTATTTGCAGGTGATATGATAATATACCTGATAAAGACACCACTAAAAAGGATAATTGAAATAAAAAATCAATTTAGTAAATTGGTAGGGTACAGAATTAATTTGCAAATATCAGTTAGGGTTCTATATACATAAAATAAGTTAGAAGAGGAAGAAATCAAGAAAAAAAAATGTATTCCTATGTTCCTTAAAGTTATGGAAACAACTGAAGTGCTCAAGGACATAGGAGCAGATTGAAAAATGTGGTACATAGGGCCTCCCTGGTGGTGCAAGGAGTTGAGCACCACACTGTAAAGCTTGTGCAGTCACTGCATTGCGGGTTGGACCCCAGGACAGGGAGGGAACCTGTGGCAGAGCAGCCCTCTCCTGCCTCCCCTCAGCAGTGTGTTTCAGTCGATCTGCCTGTTCTGCTCCCCACTGTCTCTGGTGAATCCTCTCACCCACTCCTCCTCTCTCCCCAGGCCTCTGGCCTGTATCCTAACTCTTGTATGCATAAATAAATAAAAATCTTTTTAAAAAATGTGGTACATATACATAATAGACTACTGTTATTAAAAAAAAAAAGTGACCTCTTGCCATTTGTAACAACATGGTTGGAACTGGAGAGGATAATGCTAAGCAAAACAAGTCAGAGGGAGAAAGAAATACCTTATGGTTTTACTTTTATGTGTAATATAGAGAAACAAAAATAAAGTGTCAGACAAAACCAAACCAAGAATAAACCCTTGACATCTGACTATATAACTGAAGGAACCAGAGGGTAGGTTGGCAGGGGAAGAACAGGGAAGGAGAGGGGCCAGAGGAGCATGGTGAAAGATGATTAGGCCTTTGGTGGTGGGTCTGGTGTGAAAACATACATTTAGAATAGTTTGAAACACTAAACCCTTTAACAAATGCAGTGTTTTAAGCCAACATTACCTCAATAAAAAAATATTTTTACTGATAAAAATACCTACAGAAGTACAAAAATATATGCTGATAGATATGGATCAAGATTATCATAATAGTTACCTCTAGATTGTGGAATAATAGATAACTTATTTCTTTTGTTTACTTATTTTTTATATCTTTAAAAATACCTTTATTCTGTGGTTCTTTTAATTAAAAATTAAAATCAGCTCACTGCAAAACTACCTAATCATATTTTCAAAACAAGTTTATCTCTTTTCATTTTCATCATTACTTTGATTTCTTAATGACTCAACCTGAAAATTGTATCTATGGCTTACTTGATTATATCACCAAAAGCAGAACATGTTTGCTTAAAGTAGCTACAATTATTAGACATCTCATAAAGTAAGTGTATCCCTCTTTGTTTTTCAGTACAATATCATGTAACATAGTATACTAAGACATTAGGATGCACTGGGGACATATTTTATCATGAAAGAATTAGATATCTCATTGTGATTTCTGTTTGCTCCTAGGTACTTGCAAGTTTTCTTAAATCTAAATGGTAGTAACTCTATATTAAGTCCTCAATGAAATGTCTGTTGGTTTATTTTTGAAGTGTCCTAGCATTTAGTTTGACTATCATCAAGTTGGTTGCCAAGAAGTTTCATTTGGAAAACCAGAGAACTTTTTGCAAATTTTCATTGCTTCCTTGGCAAAACTGCTCTAGAACACAACTATATATTTTTAACTAAAAACATTGAGAATTTAAAAGCCACAATCAGGGCCCCCCCCCAGTGGTGCATGGGTTAAGCAGCACACTATGAAACAAACCACAGCCACTGCAACATGAGTTCAATCCCTGCCACTGACCAGGGAGGGGACCCACATGGCACAGCAGACCTTTCCTATCTCGCCCGCTGCTGCCCTCAGCAGTGTGTTTCAGTTGATCTGCCTGTTCTGTTTCCCACTTTGTCACCTCCCTCCCTACCTCTGGGCTACATCTCAGCTTTTGTATGCATGAATAAATGAATCTTTAAAAAAATTTAAAAACCATAAGCCTATGATAATAGTTGGTACAGTAGCTTAAATAGCCACTGAGGATCTATTAACACTAAATCATCATCCTATCCACAAACAACAGTTTTCTGCTGGGACTTGGGGAGGTGGTATTCTTTAGTAAATCTCTTTGAAGCTTTATGAGGTCTCCAGATTGTGTTTTGCACAAGGGCTCACGGCTAAGGGGTGGAGTTTGGGCTGGTTTCCAGACTCTGTCTGTTTCACCAAGCTCTGTACCATTATACAGGGCTATGTTTGTCTAGGACCTTGACCTAGAACTATCCTTACTTAGACAAAAGCACTGTTTGGTGTTTGCCATCCTGCATTTTATTTAGGTCTAAAGTTTTATTACACCTTATTAATCTTTCACAGTTAGAATCAAAAGCTTTTTCAGTTGAGTGTTGAAGGTTGACATTAACAGGAATCACTTATTGAATTAGCCAGGTTATTTATTTATTCATTAATTCATTCAACACATACATACTGGTTTATCATATGTCACATTATGCTAAACTACAGAGATATAAAAATTAAACTAGGGTATTCTTCTTTCAAGGAATTTACAATTTGATGGTAACATAATTTGAAAAATGAAAAATAATATGTGAACAAGGTATGCTCATGAGAAATTGAAACAAACTCAGTTTTGTTTCATGAATGTCTAGATGGTTGGTAAAGTTCTAAATCCAACACAGAACATGTTCCTAACTGAATTCTAAAGGATTTGGAGCACAGTCATGAGTAAGAAATTCCTCATGAGGTTTAAACATTCTCTAATGTCCTTGACCCCCTCTCATCCTTTACCCCCAAATCCTCACCTCTATTTTATTTAATTTGAAACCTAGCCAGTCAGCATTCATATGAGTCCTTAGCTCATCCAGACACTGAGTAAGTTCTTAAAGCTAAACTGTCAGAATGGATGAAAAGAAGATCAGTTGCAGAGTGTCATTAATATTCTGATGATAGCCCAATATTTGCATTAAAACCATAAATATGTTTTACTAGAAATTCAGAAATTCCTTGTGCCCAGGCTGATTTTCACAGGAATACCCAAAAAATTTGGTAGAGGTATTTTATAGAGTCAGTGGGAGAAAATGCATTGATCTTGACTGGAAAAATATGTTGAAATAGAAACCAAGAGTTAGCATAGGTCGTGTATTTCTGGGTGATTTTTTTGTAGATGCCTACAAAAATGATTACGATTCTCTAAAATTGAATTTGACTATCTCTTTTTAAAGTGACTTCTAAAAAATTATATTCTCTTTTGATGCAAAATAGAAAGTATACCCTTTTTTCTCCCCTAGGCATGAGTATAACAAGTAAAACAGAATGTCAAAATATTCTAGTTAAAATGCACCGAGTCAGAGATTCAGCTTCATTTCTATAATGTCAGAGCAGCATGATACCTAAGAACAATGGAACTAGGATGGAGTCTTCCAGGCCCACTCTGCTTTATTTGAGCACACCACAGTTCTTAACACTAATTTACCTGATTGACACAATATTGGCAGTGAGATAGAGTATATGAGTATCATTAATGACAAGCAGTGGAAGCTTTTAGGTGATTTTTTTAAATAAGAAACATTATGCCTTTTAAAATAATAGTATTTGAGGATCTTTAAGATGAGATTCACAGAACTTAAAATGGACATCTAACATGCACCATTGTGCTTGCATGCAGAGGCTGTTTTACAACTTTTCTGAAGCTAGGTGGGTGGTAGTTTATCAATTGGAAAGTGTGACAGAGATGAAAGGTTATCATGAGGATAGTTTACTTCCCTCTCATCTATGATTGGTTACTCAGTCAAGGCTCTCCTTGATGTTGGTGGCATTAGATCTGTATTAAACACTGCACTTAATCCAATGCTTAGCAAATGAGATTACTGTTAGAAACTAGACAGAAATGATGTGCTTAAATTCTGGGAGATTGCATTAATGTTACCATAAATAGAAAATCAAATTGTCATTGTCTTAGAGGAGAGAAAAAAAAATCTATTTATACCAGACACATCATAAAATTAAGTTACTTCACATAAAATATGAATTACTTGAGTCTCAAGAGAAAACCATTAACTATAGGCCTATACAAAGACAGTTTTGACTATTATAGAAATTAAATAACTCAGATTTTGATTGAACCATTATACAAGGGTGAAGTTGTCCAATAGACCTCCTAATAATAGAGGGAAACCAATTTTTGAGATAGCAAGGGCTTTTTACTGCAGAAAATTTTGTGATAAAGGGGAAAAATAAGAGGATAGAAAAGAAAGTTCCAGTCACACCTTTGCCAAGGGCCATTTTCCATCGTCTAAGTCCAATTCTGATTACTCCTGCCATTTTAGAAGGCTCAAAGTCTGAGAATTTGACAAGGAAATAGACTAAAAAATTGAACCCTCATGTAAACTATTTACAGGTTTGCTAACCCAGAGAAATAGAATGGGAAACAAACAGCAACAGCAGCAAATTCAAAATTGGCTATAAATCTCAAATAGAAAGTATAAGTCTTACATTGGGCATGGTATACCAGCATCAGCTTTAGCACTAATAGGTACTATATATATGGGAACACCTTTCATTAGTTCTCTCAGCTTGTTGAAGAAAAATTGTCACAGAGAATTGACATCCATGGAAAAGGTCTATTATCAGGAAGAGCATTGTTTATATTTTCTGTTTTATTACTTTAAGTGCTTAAACTATTAGCAGCTTTGCTGAAATAAAGAGGGCTATGCTCCAAACACAGAAATGGGACCACACCTTGTAGAACTCCAATGTGGGCACTTTCTTTAACCTCAAGTGGGTCCTTTAAGCTTTGTTGCTCAATTTAATCCTTCTACATAGCTCAGTGGAAAAGATACAGCCACTCTCAATAGAATCACTAATAGCCTAGAGAGCCTCATGCCATCTTCAAGGTCATCTGATATTGGGGGACAAAGCAAGTGACTGTACACTACCAGTAATGATCGGGCAAAGCTTTAGGTGCTAGTTTTAATCCTAAGGGCATTGTCTTATCAGCCAGGGGCATTTTGCATTCTGTGATATTGTATGCTTCTTGAGACAAGAAAGGGTGTAACAGCTTCCTACTGAGTGATTAGCAAATATTGGAATGTCTTTCTACATGCAAATATATACTGGGATTTAAATGAGACAGTTGTATTTAATTCATATTTTTACTCATTAAAATAAATTTTGAGAAACAACACTGGTGTGGGTAGTGTGTTTGATAATGGGATTAAAAAAAAAAGAAAATACATTGTCCATTCATCAAGGAGGTAATATCATAGGGAAAGCAGATGTATAGACAAACATTACAATGGAATGGGATCAGAGCTAAAAGAGGTGATAAGAAGTACTTTCATAGTACCAAGGACAGCAGTAACAAATTTAATAACAGGAATTTGGATGAGCCATATAGAGGTGCTGATACTTGAATTGAGCTTCAAAGAATGAAGTAGAATTCACTTTATTGAAGGCTTGTAAGAAAAAAATTTTATATGAGTTTAACGACCAAAGTCCCAGATGAATTTATGACTTGACTAGAATAATTAGAAATAACTTGTGAAATAGATAGACAGGAAAGGTAGATTGAGTCCTGAACTAAATGGGTTTTAGTTGCCATTATAATATAGGGTTTCAACCCAACAGTTGATCATGGAATCAACTCAGTGACTTGTCTCTACCCAAGACTTCACTTTTGCATATATATAACCTCCTCTGAATCATAATTTTTTACCTTTCTTCTGGATCACCCATGAACATATATACATATAACATGTATACATACATTAACATTTCCTCATTGATAAAAACCTCCCCCTAATCTTACTTGGTACATATACATGAAAAAATACTATACAGCTATTTAAAATAATGAAATCTTACCATTTATAGAACTAGAAGAAATTATGCTAAGATAAATAAGTCAGAGAGAGAAAAATGAATACCAGATGATATCACTAATATCTAGAATATAAAGGAACAAAACAAAACACAGGAGCTGATAAAACTAAGCCAATACAAAGTCTAGGAATATGACTGCAGAATTGAGATTAGTAAAAGGGAAGGTGCAGGTAGGGACAAAGGTAGGAAGAGAAACCAATGGCATATGGTAAGGGAGAGGAGTGCGCTGGTGGTGGATATAGCAAGATGATGTATGTCTGAGGAGGTGTGATCCTATTCCCCTGAATCACATATGCTGTTTTAAATCAATGTTACCTCAATAAAAAAATGTCAATTATAAAAAAAAGTTTAAAGATTCTTTCTACCTCATTCCTCTGAGTTACTGCTATAACTAAGCTGTCTGTAACTAAGATGTACCTTCACAGATATTTATCCTAAGTATTATCTACTCCCTTAATAAGTGCTTAAACCACTTACCAGTTCTGAAATTTTATGTTATATGTCAACTTGATTGATTCAAAAGGTGTCCAAATATTTGGTCAAACATCATTTTGGTGTGTTCATAAGAGTATATGGATGAAATTAATATTCAAGTAGATAGCTGAATAAAGCAGCTTTCTTTCCTAATATGGATGGGCCTTGTTCAATCAATTGAATACCTGAATAGAACAAAAACACAGACTCTCCTGTGAGTAAGAAAGAATTCCTCTTGCCTGACTGCCTTTGAATTGAAACATCAACTTCTTCCTGCCTACAGATTTTAATTGGAAGATCAGTTTTTACAGGGTCTCACATCTGCTGCCATTTGAACTAGAACCATGCCATGGGCTCTCCTGAGTCTCCAGTTTGCTAAATCACCTTGAAGATAATGAGATCTGGAAACCTCCATAATTGTGTGAATTAATTCCTTAGAACAAATGTCTATGCATGTGTCATAAATAAATATATATGTATATAAACACACTTGCACAAACACATATGTATACACACATATAGGGAATATATATGCATATATATAAACACATATCATATTCTCTGTACAACCCTGATTGATACACCAGCTAAGACTCTCTGAAGCTCAGCTTCTTCTTTAAAAATGGAAATATAACCTACCAAATGAGTCTATTATAAAGAAAAGCTACTAACATATCAATATGCATACTATAGCTGGTCCCAACTTACAGTGGCTTGACTAACAGATTTTCTATTTCAAAGAGGCATGAATGTTATATACATTCAGTAGAAGCCATACTTTGAATTTTAAATTTTTATCTTTTTCTGGACTAGATATGTGGTACAATACTCCTTCATGATTCTCTTCCATATAACAAGTCTTTATGTTAGATGATTTTTGTAAGTTTTTTTTAACTTATTGAAGGAAATCTAGGCTAAACTATAAAGTTAAATAGACTGGGTATTTTAAGTACATTTTCATCTAACAATAGTTTCAACTGATGATAGGTTTAGCAGGACATAACTTTATAAGTCAAGAAAGATTTGTGATTAGATTTGTTTCATACTAAGAGGAGGGCTATCTAAACCCAATGGTTCTATTAGGTTGGACTTTATAATCAACCACTTTCTTGCCAATATTTTTAACTTTCTTGCTCAATATTTATTTTGCAAATGTAATTCACACATGGATTAATTTAACTCTCTGCTTATTTTAACAGCATCCCTAAAGAGAAAATATCTATCATCTCACTTTCACCCTTACACACTCAAAATGCACAACTACATCACAATGATTATTGTTCTTCAATTAAATTCACCTAACACCACCAAGAGCAGATCCACACACTTGCTTTCTGGAGCTGATCTACCAAGTCTGGGTATGTTTCCCCAATATGACAATTATCACATCATATTAGTGCATATTTGTCTTTTGTTGTAAACTAGACTATGTGGCCAAGATCCAAGTCTTTATCAAAACAAAGTCTTAGTTATTTTAAGTACTATATAAATATACACTAAAAAGAAATGAATACTCATGAACTTTAATTTTTCTTATAGTAATGATTAAGTGAAAGACTAAGAAAACAGAATCTTAGCAGAGCTAAACAACTTGTATCCTACTTCAGAGTCTTCTTAATCAGTGCCCACTAGGGTCTGAACCTATTTTTATTTTTGTACCAGTTAAGTGCAAAGTTAAGTAAGGAATAAGGCCAGACAGAGAATACAATATATTCTCATGGATTTCTTTTAACCTCCCACTAGGAAACTAATAAGCTGAGGCAGGGGTGGCGGTAGTAAGGAAAGAATAAAATATCCTCTGAACAATGGCTTTACTTAAATATTTCCTTAATAAATGCCACAGCATTTGGGAATTCATTAAAGGGAAGAACACTCCTTTCTATATGTTAACTGCAGCTTCAGCAATAGGAGAGATAATTAAGAGATTCTTTGAACAGAGCCAACTTTCTCAGCAGCAGACTAATAGCTAAGATTTCCCTAAAAAGGACTTTCCTAATAACCTGTAAGCTTTCCTAATCCCTGATTCAGACCTGTTTTCTGTCTATGAATAAAAATAGAATAGTCCTAGAACCCAACCCTGAAGTGCTTAAAATTTAGAATCTTCCTTTAAAGAGAAGACAGGCTTATCATTATCTTCATTTGCTGAATATTTTCACTCTGTTCCCCACTCCTCACCAATAAAGGGCTCCAATTTATGATAGAAACTTCTATCAATATTCATTCATATTCACCTTAAAATTTAAAATATTTTATATTTTAAAGACAGAGATATATTTTAAAGAAGTTATATCATTTAGTTTTAAAAATCAATAACTGTGCTTGGTAAAAGAAAAGGTTTCAGCTCAATGGAGTAGATCTAATTGTTCAGAAAGTAAGCAAACAATGTTACAATGACTTTAATGTACTACAGGATGTTTGATCAGAATTAATTTGAGCAGAACATAATATTCCAATTGTTTTGTTAATACATGCTCAAATTGTCATTTTCCACATAGACACTTTACACACCTGGTTCTCATAGTCTCTAAAAACCACAGAGACTCAAGAAGCCAGATGAACTCATACCTGTATACTGTCAGTAATGAAGAGTGGAAAAGCCTGAGCTCAGTATTTCTAAATTCATCTATATATTCATTTCTAAAATAAAAATAAAATATTAATACTGAATTTTGAAACTTAAAAATAAATAAATAAAAAGTAAAAACATAATATCTGAAAAATGATTTATATGGGTTTCTCAATATTGGGAAATACTCATATAGTTTTAACACCCTTAACAATAAATGACTCTATAGAATGCCCCAGGTAATGAAAACGAAAGCCAAAGAAGTTAAATAATTGTTTGGATATAAAAGTGAAGTATTCCATAAATAATTTACATTTCTCACAGTTTAAAAATTATAAATGTTTACATACTAATTCAACCAAGGCAGTGGAGAAAACTGAAATAACTATCAAAATGACAAAAGTATTCAGAGAACTTTCACCTGTAATATGTATTTTATTGGGAGATTTATTTTTCTTGGTTTGTCTGATAATTTACTCAGTACTTCATTTTGTGTAATTACATCTCCATATTTCCAATACTATGAACATAATACAATGAGTGTTAGAAATTCACATAACAGCATAAAGAAACCATGTTATAGCAAAGTAAGCTAAGAAATTTTATATAGAGATTCCAAATTAACTTGTTCAAGAATTAGTGATAGCTCTATTTATAGGCCAAAAAATTTTTAATTTGGAGGAGATCTTCATGATAAAGCAAGATCCTCATCAGAGAATCAGAATATCTTGTCTCAAACAAAAGTTTTATATGAATGGTACATTAAAATCAAATTTTAAGGGCCTCCCTCGTGGTGCAAGGGGTTAGGATGCAGCACTATAAAGCTATCCACAGCCACTACAGCATTAGTTTGATCCCCAGCCAGGGAGGTGAGCCACATGGCACAGCAGACCTCTCCAGTCATGCCCACTGCACCCCTCAGCAGTTTATTTCAGTAAATCTGCCTATTCTGCTCCCCACTCTGTCTCTGGTGAACCCTCTCACCCTCCGCACCTCTGGCCTGCACCCCAGCTCTTGTACGCATAAATAAATCTTTTTTAAAAAATCAAATTTTAAATTTGGCAAAAGAATCAAAAGATATTTGAACACTGTCCTATTTTTAATTTTTGAAATAAGGTATTTATATGTGGATGAACTATCACTGTATATTACCCTTTCATTTCAGATAGAGTACCAAGTCTCCTTATCTCTTCAAAACAATACTGCCCATTCTTTTGGTTACTGGTTTTAGAAAATCTTTGGATTGATTTAGTCAACTTTAAATATAAATTGCTTTAGTATTTTGGGAAAAATTAAAGCTTGATCCTTACTTTACATTGTATACAAATATTAATTCCAAATGGATTATAGATCTAAACAAGAGCTAAAAAAATAAGAACTTAAAACCATATGTTAGAAAAGAGTATTGGAGAAAGTCTTTAGATAAAACAGTCACATCATGAATAATAGTAGGAAAATGATAAATTAGACGTATCAAAATTTGACTTTTGCCTATCAAAAGATATAGTTAGTGGCATGAATGAAAAGAGAAGTCACAGATAGAGGAAACACACTTGCAGAACCCATGTCTGGCCAGAATTCCTAAAGAACTATTACAGTTTGTATTAAGAATACAAGCAAATGGACAAAGAATTTAAGCAAAACAAAAATATGCAAATATTCTGTAAGCACATACAAAGATGTTCAAAATGTTTAAAACAAAAATATGCAAATATTCTGTAAGCACATACAAAGATGTTCAAAATGTTTGGCCACTCCATGCAAATCAATATACAATGAAATAACATAGCAATCCTCTAGAAAGTCTAATATTAAAAATACTCACTGAGGGTAGAAACAAATGGAAATCTCATATATTGTCTATGGAAATTCAAAATTATAAAGTCAATTTGGAAAGTAATTTGGCAGTTTCTTTTAAAAGTTAAACATGTATATGTCCATATAAGAACTTATCAACCTTTATAAGGGTATGATTTATGATAACCAGAAAAATTAAACAATCCAAATATCAGTGGACTAGTAAATGAATAAACAAGCTATGATTTGTTCATACAAAGGGATTCCACTTAGCAATACAAAGAAATGAACTACTTATATGTGCAACAAAATGAGTGGAATTCAAAATCATTATATATTTTTAAAAATTTATTTAGTTAATTATATTTGACATCATTTATATTCCCCAAGGAGTTCCCATCACCATTCCACCCATGCACCACCACCACAGTTCCTTGCGCTCTTTCTGCCCTCATCCCTGTCATTGCCCTCACTTCCTTCCCCTTCCTCCCCATGGTCCCTTTGGTTAATCTTTGACCTTTTGGTCTTGTTGAGCTTTTTGTTTGCTTTTGGTTGTAATTGCCCATTTTCTTGGGCTTCTTCTTCTTTTTTTTTTTGTTGTTGTACTTGTTGCTCTTTCATATTTCTCGTAATAATGAAACCATCTGATATTTTTCTCTTGCCTCCTGACTTGTTTCACTGAGTATAATTCCTTCTAGCTTCATCCATGTTTCTATAAATGGCCCTAGTTTGTCACTTTTGGCTGCTGAATAATATTCCATTGTGTATATGTACCATATCTTCTTGATCCAGTCCTCTACTTTTGGGCATTTGGTTTGTTTCCAGGTCTTACCAATTGCAAATAGTGCTGCAATAAACATAGGAGTACAGGTGCTATTTTGGATCGGTGTTTTTGTGTTGTTTGGGTAGATGCCTAGGAGTGGGATTGCTGGATCATATGGTAGTTCAGTCTCTAGTAGACTGAGAAACCGCCATATGGCCTTTCATAATGGTTGGATTAGCTTGCATTCCCACCAGCAGTGTACTAGGGTTCCTTTTTCTCCACATCTTCGCCAGCATTTGTTGTTCTTTTTTTTGATGTGTGCCATTCTTACTGGTGTAAGGTGATACCTCATTGTGGTCTTAATTTGCATTTCCCTGATTATGAGGGATGCTGAGCATTTTCTCATGTGCCTGTTGTCCATGTGTATGTCCTCTTTGGAGAAGTGTCTTTTAAGTTCTTCTGCCCATTTTTTGATTGGGTTTTTTACTTTATTTTTCTTGAGTCTTATGAGTTCTTTGTATATCTTTGTGATCAGATCCTTGTCCGTTGTGTGGAGCGCAAAGATATTTTTCTCATTCAGTGGGGTTTCTTTTTGTTCTGTTTAATGTTTCTTTTGCTGTACAGAAGCTTTTTATATTGATGTAGTCCCATCTGTTTATTTTCTCTTTTATTTTTATTGCTTTGGGGACTGCCACCTCGAAAGTGCTATTGGGATGCATGTCTTACAGGGTTCAAAATCATTATATTAAGTGAAAGGAATGAGACACTGAAAACTACATTCTATATCATTCCATCTATATGAAATTCTAGTAAAAGTGAACCTAGAACAGGAGAAAGCAGCTATGGAGAGGAGGGGTTGACTAAAAGAACATGTGAGGGAAATTTTAAAAGTAAAGGAACTGTCCCAACATTTGGTTGTGCTATACTAATCTTATTTACTGAAAGCCATCAAAATAATGACTAAAACTGGTGAATTTTGTTTTACAATCAGTAGATTATATTTTGGTTATATCTCAATAAATTGTGAAATCACTATTTGGGGATTTTACTATAAATTAGGGACATTGATAAAGAGTCAAAATTTAGGATCTTAGTACACAAGATACAGATAATTAGATGGATAATAGATAAACAATAGATATAAACACATTACTGTTTTATCCATAGAAAGTTATTTGGTATTTTAAATATTAGTTTATGAGGCTATTTCTTTTTTTTTTTTAAAGATTTATTTACTTATGCATACAAGAGCTGGGGTACAGGCCAGAGTCCAGGGAGGTGAGAGGATTCACCAGACAGAGTGGGAAGCAGAACAGGCAGACTGACTGAAGCACACTGCTGAGGGCAGCAGCGGGCGAGGCAGGAGAGGTCTGCTGTGCCATGTGGGTCTCCTCCCTGGCCGGCGGCAGGGATCAAACTCATGCTGCAGTGGCTGTGGTTTGCTTCATAGTGTGTTGCTTAACCCACTGCGCCATCAGGGAGGCCCTATGAGGATATTTCTGTCCATCTGTTCTTTAACTTACAAGGAACTGAATTTTGATAGTGTCATTTTTATTGTCATCGAGCAATTTAGATTGTAGTGATCATTAAGGTTATATACTTCATTATTTAACTAATTTAATAAAATCTTTGGCTAGTTCTAATAGTTTTTCAAGTATTTCTCACATTGCAGTATAATAAATCCTCATTTTATTTTGTTTTCTGGTTGCATTAACTTAGCATTTCCAGAAAGACCTTAAGCCCTAGCAGTGAATTAAACATCCTTGCCTTATTCTCACTTCTAAGTGGAAATACTTTCTATTTCAACATGATGAGTTAAGATACCAGAGATATTTCTATTAAGAAACTATTCTTCCATTTCCTTACTATTGATTTTTATTTGTAATATAAACAGACATTAAATTTTTCAATTGACATTAGATCATCTATCAAAATGATGTTTGATTTTGCTCCTTTGACCTACTAGGAGGATTAATTATATTGATTTCTAATATTAAATTGCAGCTGTACTTTCTTTTTCACATACATCTGGGTTTATTTGTTATTATTACATTTAGAATATACAACTGTCTTCAGAAGAGAAATGGTTCTATTTTTTGCTATTATCCTTTGTTAGATTTTCTTAATGAGGTAATTTTATTTTCATGTTTATTAATTTTATTAATAACTTATCCTTTTTTCTTTCTTGTCTATAGAACAGAAGAAAAGAATAGGATTATAATTTTCTTGAACATTTTGAATAATTTGACTAAGAAACAGTGGATCTTGCCCTTTGAAGAAAATCTTTCAACAAAATGTAAAATTTTAGGTATTCTGATTTATTCAGATTTGTTGTTCTTGACTTTTGGAAATGTATATTCTCCATGAATATCATAAATTTCAAGATTTTTAAAATTATTATTGCTTAAATATTTTTCAATTTGCATCATGTATTTTATGTGACATTTCCATATACTTAACAGATATGCCCTATAACTTTGGTTATATCTCTTTTTTCATAATATTTTGTTTTTGTTCTTTTTCAGTTGCATTCTTCTCTCTCTCTCTCTCTCACTCTCTCATTGATAAGTTTTGTCAGATATTTTTTACTTTGCATTAAAAAAAATCTAGCAACTTTTTGGATCTATTAATTCTACTCTTCAGTTTCTGCTTCATTTCCCAGTATATCTATATAGGTATATTCCCTTCCAAATATGTTTCCATGTAGCCTAAGATATGTCATAGACACTGTCTGTTGGTCGCCTACTTGCTATTCATGATCAGCTTTTAACTAAATAAGATAATCCTGATATTTACATAGACAACAGCATGTTTTCTTTGAAAACTTCATTTCTCAGTACCCTTTGAAATTTGGTATGGTCATGTCTCTAAACTTGGCCAATGAAATGTAAATGGCAGATGGTGGGTGAGACTTACAGATAGACTTCTAAAGGAGCTGACTTTGTCTTCCTTACTTTTTCTTGCTGGGATATAGATGTGATGGCGATTAGTAACCACCTTGTGACTTTGAGAATGGAATCAATGTTCAGAGGATTATAAAGCAGAAAGACCTTGGGTCGCTAATGTCTTTTAAGATCCCCAAACCTATCTTGGGATGCTTGTCTTTGGATTTGTTTCATATAAGAAAAAAATAAACTTGCCCCAGTCATCTTGCTCTCACTATAATCTGTTCTCAACATAATGATCACACTTTTTTTTTTTTTAAAGATTTATTTACTTATGCATACAAGAGCTGGGGTACAGGCCAGAGTCCAGGGAGGTGAGAGGATTCACCAGACAGAGTGGGAAGCAGAACAGGCAGACTGACTGAAGCACACTGCTGAGGGCAGCAGCGGGCGAGGCAGGAGAGGTCTGCTGTGCCATGTGGGTCTCCTCCCTGGCCGGCGGCAGGGATCAAACTCATGCTGCAGTGGCTGTGGTTTGCTTCATAGTATGTTGCTTAACCCACTGCACCACCACAGAGGTCCAAAAGTCACTTTCTTAAAAATATGTATGTATGCATAGGCAAACTGAAGTGTAGGACAGAGTGCAGGATGTGAGAGGATTCACTAGAGACAAAGCGGGGAACAGAACAGGTAGATTTACTGAAATACACTGCTGAGGGGAGCAGCAGGCAAGACAGGAGAGGTCTGCTGGGCCATATGTGGGTTAGCTCCCTGGCCAGGGATGAAACTCAGGCTGCATTGGTGATAGCAAGAGAGTACTGAGACTTAACCCCTATGCCACCAGAGATGCACCTAATAGTGGACACTTTCAATGACTCTTTGAAGTAATTATAAATTTTGCTTTAAATAATGAGAAATACTCTGATCACCATTTCATAGATGAGGGAACTGAGGCTAACAGAGATAAAGTGATTTGCCCAATATAAATCATGTAAAAGACATGATTCAATGTAAGAGACAGAGAAAAGATTTGTATCCAGATCTCTCTGAATCCTAAGACTTGTTTTGCTATGGCAAAGAGTTCATGACTTGTGAACATGTACTGTGGATCATACTGTTTTAGTAGTATTTATTATTACTCTGTCTTATATGATGTTTTGTTTCATAATTTTCTTATCTTTTGCTTGTCTTCCTTTTACCTCTGTATAAAATTCAGCTACTGAGTGTGTGAAATAATAGGGATAGCCAGAGTAAAGCAAGACTAAATCCTCTCTAGACCCAAACAGCTTACAATAATAACAGTATTTTCAAGATGTTTACTACCTCATAATACACAAAACCAATGAGCCATTCAAGTCGTAAAGTAAAATATAAGCAAAATATGAATGGAAGTCTCTTTAATTATTGTCCAATTTGTAAGTCAGTGATTTAAAGTCAATATTTACTATTAAAATCTTTTTATTCAGCATATGTGCATATGTGACATAGACAATGAAACTAACATAGTTTCCTGATTTGTTCTTTTTTTAAAAATTGCAATTAAATGATAGTCTCACACTCACACAGTAACTCTCTAGGCAAAAATTTTAAATGTATGTGC
This sequence comes from Galemys pyrenaicus, assembly GCA_019455555.1. Lineage (NCBI taxonomy): Eukaryota > Metazoa > Chordata > Mammalia > Eulipotyphla > Talpidae > Galemys > Galemys pyrenaicus. The sequence goes on from JAGFMF010011568.1 coordinate 6,309,082, forward strand.
CTTGAAATGTATGGCCCTCATTTGGCAACCTGAAAATATGAGAGGAGGATATCATGGAGTAAACAAGAGATAGAGTGAATTATTTAAATCCTGGTATTTTTGAAAATAAGCACTTACTCACTAGACATAGATGATTATCAATTTCTGCCAGTGGTAAGGTAATAAGAACTAACTTCATTTATCAATGATCTGCTTTGAAGACAGAGAACTGTTAAACTTGAAAGCGGATATAGAAAATTTATATTCTTACATAAATCTGATCAAGAATTACCAGGGAGAAAAAAAGTTTCAGCATAACTCATCCAGAATATGTAATAGTATTCTCAATCTTTGGCATCCATGGAGTATTTTGCAGCAAAGTATATTTATGTCATTCTGCTTTAGAGATTTCAAATAGGCATCTTCTTATGCATATAAATTTGTTATTGAAGAAAAGATTCAGAAAATAATAGAATTAGAAATAAATAAGAAAACTAAAGATCAGTATTTGTAAATTGTGAAAGAAGGTTAAAGTGACAAGGAAATGTTTTAAACAAACATTAATTTGAAAGTATATACCCTAGATTCAGCTTAATATGCATATAATGAACCTACAGTTAGAGTTGTTTTTATCAAAAAAAGACAAAAAGGTAAATGTACAAATCAAACTGAAGATATAAACTTCATTCTAACTCAGTTTCACTATAAAATAACTCTGAAGGTAAAGAGATTGAAGGTGACTTTGATTTCTCTTACTGTATAACTAGATAGAGGAAAGTATATATATTTAAATATAGGAAGACCACCAGGTTTAGTAAGAATAATCCTTGTGAAAAAAAATCAGATTGGATGAAAAGAAAATTGGATAAACCACTATAATATGTCTAGGTTCTCACATTCATTCTTTACCATTTCTGGGTACCCAAGACCCTAGATAAACATGTGCAAATGGACCCAAGCCCACTTCAGGGATTAATACAAACTTCTTCATCGGGTCTATCCTCTATTGTGACTTCTTTAGTCCCCAGAGATACTCAATGATCAATTGTTTGCCAGGGTACTTGTAATGAGAAAGAAACTGTATTCTGAGTTGTTGTTGAGGCATTTTATAGTCTGACAGCTTATATACTTAAGAGTCCAGACATTTTGATAAGGACTCAAGATTAGGACTCCCATCACTAGTTCCATATTTCCTTTTCCAAAGGAATTTAAAAAAAAATAACCACTTAGAGCTGAGCCTACAAGAGTGAGCAAACTCCATTCCAACCACTTTATAAGTGTTAGGAGTTTACCATCCTTCTCACCGGTGACTAAGGATAGAGGTTCACTCCCATCCTTCTACTACTCTCATTCTGGATTCTGCAAGTAAAAAACCTTGTAAATTCCTGTGTGTGAGAGAGTGTGCTGAAACTCCAACTTCCATCAAAATTACCTTGGGGCTTTCACTTCCCCAGAGCAGGAGGTTAAATGCTAAGGGAACTGTCTGTTGATTCCATGCAGGTGACTTATACCTTCTCATTCAGCAACCCATGATATGTATGTTTTTAATGTAATAAACCAAGAGTGGATCCCTCAAAATAAAATGGATGCAGTCTACACCTGAAATATTGGTACCCCATGCCTACACATGGGGCCCCAGTGGGTGTTGGCTAGAGCCAGGAGTAAAAAAGAAAAGGAAAGGGGACAGGTCTGGAAGGGAATTCCCTCTTCATGTTATGTTCTAAAGTAGAAATCTGAAATGTTTAAATGTATATCTTACTTTGTAAATTGTTTTAGAGGCATTGTCAGAATGTAAGAATTGACTATCTTAAATAGTTAACTTGATTTATAACTTAAAGTATTTGGAAAGATGGCATGCCAATTTCCACTTGTGCTCTTGATCCAAGGCCTGCAAAGTTGAAAAGTGGCTTATTTTAGGAATTCTATCTGAATTTGATTAAGGTATCATTACTGGAGATATAGACTTAAGAACAATCAGCATATAGATCTTAACTTACACACTGACATGGAGCAAGTCTCCTTAAGACCAAGCACAGACTTAGAAGAAATTATGGTGAGGGTTTAAGTCTCAGTACTATCACCTTTAAGGCCTAAGTTAGATCCTGGCCAGGGAGCTAACCCACATGGCATAGCAGACCTTTCCTGTCTCACCTGCTGCTCCCCTCAGTAGTGTGTTTCAGTAAACCCACAAGTTCTGCTCCCTATTCTGTCTCTGGTGAATTCTCTTATTCTCTGCACATCTGGCCTACACCCCAGTTCTTCTATGTGTAAATAAATATATTATTTTTAAAAGGCAAAAAAAAAAAAAAATACAGTGAATTGGATGTGGGACAGGCAGGAAAAAAGGAGTCAGTGAATAAGACAGACAGGGCACTCATACATGTAGACTGCTGCCCAAACCAGCAGTCAGGAAGGTAGAGTACTGTCATGAAAACCAAGGGAAATTTCAAAAATAGCAGGATTGTTAAATAGTATTTTTTTAAAAAAAATTCATCTATGTATACAAGAACTAGGGTACAAGCCACAGTCATAGATGGTGAGAGGATTCACCAGAGACAGAGTAGGGAGCAGAACAGGCCTATCGACTGAAGCACACTGACGATGGGAACAGCGGGTGAGGCAGGAGAAGTCTGCCATGCCACGTGGGTCCCCTCCCTGACTGGAGATCAAACTCACACTGCTGCGCAGCAGCAGATGCTTCACAGTGTGGCGCTCAGCCCACTGCGCCACCAGGGAGGCCCTTAAATAGTACTTTTCAATAGAGAGGTCAAGCTGATGAAAACTGAGCGGTGAACCAATGGATTCTAAATGACCTTTAAAATAATTATTGCAATGATATTTTATGGGCAGTCATAAAATCTTAAAGGATTAAAAGGAAATGAGATATGAGAAAGTGAGGTTTGTAATTTGTTCTGAAAAATTTAGTAGTGAAGGGAGAAAAATAAATAAACGGGAAAGTTTTCATTAGCATAGGAGATAATCAGACTTGTAGCTAATGGTGTAGAAGACATGAATGATGTCTAATTGATGAAGTATCAAAATATTTAGGAAATGGCAGTGTCCTTAAAAATGACTACAATGGGTAATAGAGTTACCCTAAAATGCAGGTGGGCTGCCAGTTAAGTTTAGAAGAAATAAGTTACAGAAAGAAATTGTGTCAAATTGTGCATCTGGTTATTATTTTTTATTATTGCTGTATAGAAACATTTTGATAGTAGAGATATGTGGATTGTTTAAGAAAAACAGGAAATTTTAAAAATAATGATTGTAGGAAAAGTTTTAAATAAATTAATTAAGTGAATTAGTAAGCAGCATTGACCTAATCAGCTATACACACTAGTCATTGAATAAATCAGATCTGGGCATGACTGTCCTTGACAGAATCATTTAGAAAGTGAGGGGATTTAAAAAGAGAATGTGAATTTTAGGGCTTGAACACATTTATTTATTCAAACATGTAATATTTATTGTTTTACCTATTTAAGTGACTTAAACAAACGCAGAGCCTATATTTTGTTCATTAATTGTACAATGGAAATAGTACAAAGTCAAGTGGTCAAGAAAATTTTGAATACTTATGCATGAAAAATTAAAACCTTTCACGGGATAAAACTAGATGTAAACTCAGTGAGATTTGGAATCATAGGAGTATTCCTCTGTAAAACATGCATTATCAAAAATAGATGGCAGAGGATAGGTTTTAAATAAATGCCTGGTCAATAAATTAATGAATAAAATTGGCCTTTAAAATATGAATGAGTCTGATTCAAATGAATGATTAGAGAGATGATAAACTTGGAATTTTGGATGAAATTAAGGAATAGATATAGTGGTAAAACAGGAGTGATAGTGGAAAATGTTCAACAATAAGGGTCATTAAGGAAGAGTCTGAAATGTAATATTTAAAGGTGAAAGAACTTTAAACACTGTAAGTGCTAAGGTGTGTCTTACTTAAAATGGAATTAGGACAAGTGTATCAAATTTGATCCAAAAACTAAATAATCTGGAATAGGAAGGGCAGGTCTAAAGGAAATCTGGGACAGTTTTAAGAACTACAAACATGAAAGGAAGCATCCTGAAGTTAAGGTAAGAATAGATATAGAGTAACAAGATTCAAAAATGGAAGAAAAAGTAAATGAGGGTAGGCAAGCCAAGTCTAAGAAATGGCATAGAGAAGTGGATGGACGTGGATCTTGACTGTATCTTCAACTTCTGGCATATAAATATGGGGCAATGATCCACCTTCTTATAGAGAATTATGGGAATGCTAGATCTCTGAAGGAATACAATATTCCCTTACAGTGGAGTAGCTCTGATAGCAGAATCATGGCCTCTGAAGATACCCATATCCTTATCATCAGAACTTGTGGGCTTACAAAGTAAAAAGGGCTTAGCAGATATGATTAAACCTATGGACTCTAAAATAGGGAAATTCTCTTAGATTGTCTCAGAGGACCCAATTTAATCACATGAAGCCTTAAAATCTGAGAAACTTTTCAAGCTGTTATCAGAGAGTGTCAGCAGTGTGAGAAAGAGCCAAATTTCCATTGTTATTTCTAGGATATAAAGGACCATGTGCAAGTACTGGAGAGGGAGCTTCTGTAGGAGCTAATGGCGTCCCCGTTCTGCCAGTGAGGAAAAGAGAGTCCAGTAGTGCACTTGCATAAACCTGAATTCTGTTCAGACCTGACGCAGATCCTCCCACAACTCCAGATCGGCAGGCAACCTGCCAGTGCTTTGATTTGGACCTGGTGTGACCCACAGAATTGTGAGATAATAAACTTAGGTGTTTAAGAAACTAAGTTTGTAGCCATTTGTTATAACAGTAATAAAAAATGAATTCAGGGACCATTATAGGAATAAACTGGGTTTTTAATTTGCTGATGAAAGAATGAAAATTATAGGAAAACATTGAAAATAGGACTGTGGATACCCTGGTGGCCGCATGGGGGGTAGTATACATGTGAGGAGGGATGCGCTATGCCTCTGAGTTACATACAATGTTCAAAAACCGATGTTACTTTCAATAAAAAACAAAAAAAAATTACAAAAAATAGGGAAATATTGGTATAGTGTTTTCAGATTTCCAAAAATTCGTGGATAGTCATTTTTAAATGCCATATACTCATTTATAAAATTACATGGAAACAAAGGATCTAAAACTGTATGTATTAGAAATGATGCAATATATAAAATGTGAAGCATCAGTGTGACAATTAGTCTGAAAAAGTTTTAATAAACTAAAATTAATGCTATCTTTATATTAAAAATCCAGCCATTAAATATTCATTATTTTTTCAAAATAAAGAAAAATATTAGAAAATAAAAGCAGATTCACTTTCATGGTCATAGGAGATTGAAAAAATAAAAAATGATTCACCCTTCAGCTTCCACTCTACTATATAAATCTAGAAAGAGCCTAGAAAAGTCTTAGCCTTAGACTTTGAGTATAGCTCAGCCCACATGGCAGTTTTGAAGATCGCTCAAGAAAAAAAAAATGCTACAGAAGAAAAATGATACTGCCTCTCTGTACCTTTTGTGATTTTATAGCAAAGATGAGATTCGGTTTATCCCATTTCTATTCTAGTCCTACATGCCCCACTAGTTTGGGAAAATTGTTCCTGACAGGCGGATGAAAACAAATGGGAACTGCTTGAGTTTTGCTGATGTGCAGGAGAGAGATCTTTCCCAGATTTTTTTTTTTTTTTGCCAAAGCCGATCTTTCAATTTACATAAAAGTGACTGTGTTTTTCCTCTCACTCCTACCCTTTTGATTTACATTCTTCCGTGTTGACTCACTTCTTCCTGGTGTGTTAAAAATCACTCCTCAAATTCTAGAATGACTAAGAGTACTTCTTGGAACTTGGACAGTCCTGTTTCTTCATGAACACACTCCCTTTCAAAATCCAGCTGTTTCACCCATCACATGCCCTTATCTGACCTGGAGAAGGGGGCTAGCTCTGGTGTGATCTCTGAGGACTTAATCTCTCTGCATGTGGAGAAGTAAAAATCTATTTATAACACAACATCCCAGGTGTTAATTTATTGCCTAATATTTCTTAAAATAGGATTAATTCTGTTAAAAAATGTATGTAATTTAGATATAATAGATAGTATATTTAATATTTTAGAATAGTGAATAGGGATGGTTTGAGGAAACATACAAACTAATTAAATTCAGTAATTGTAACAGCGTAATCTAAAAAAGGAAGGTACCATGTTCCCTGACCCACCTAGTGAAGCATGGAGCTGAGTGGCCAGGGGAAGCTAAAATCACTTGTGATTGAAGATTTGGAGGTACCTGGAATAGAGAGACATGTCAAGAAGAAGCCTCCTTGCTTCTCACCCTTGAGCTTCTACCAGACTTGGGAGACACAGGAGACACTTGGAAGAGACATGGGTGAAACCCATGGGGAAGCTGACAATGGTGGCCTTTATCTTAACTAATACTTTGACTTAATGACATTCATTGCAGGTTTTCATGGTTCCTTCTCTCCCTTTCTTATGTTTTCCTACCTTTAGGTGCCTTAGAGTTATGGCAAGATTTCTGGCCTCAGTGGCTCTGCTTTGGGCCAACCCAGTTTGGCTGGGCATTTACCCACAAGGCGGTAGATAATTTCAGGTGTTTCTCCTTTTATTGCAACACTAATTCTATTAAAGTTCTTTTCTATTGATGGTCTTACACACTAGAGTACACTTTGCCTTAATGTGACTGATGATGGCAGAACCCATTTAGAGTGTGCAAGCTTGGGGATCCCAGAGTGCCCCTCATTCTGCCAGCTAACATGATTTTTGTAGTTTTAAACTGACAGCAATGATCAGAAAACAATAATAAAAGGGCCGAATATATAAGAGCTGCATAGAACTAATCTTGATGTGAATATATGCTGTAACATATCAGCTTTGTGACTTTGGACTTAATATTTAATTTTTTTGACACTAAGATTTATTTTCGCTATTGTCCCCATTTGTAAATTGAGGCTGGTGTACCCCTGAGCTAAGGAGCAATTGTTGTGAAGATTAAACACAATTCCTGATACATTGAACAACTGTTTACCATCTCGTATGCTTGTATAAATGTCTTCTTATTTTGATTTTCCTATACAAAACACAGCTGTAATTTGGTAGAGACTGACTGAAGGAGAGGAACAGTATGAATAATCTAGAATAATTTTTAGAATGAATATATTCCTAGCAGGGAAACTTACATGTGACTTTTCCATGGAATGAGATTTACACAGTTTTGGATAGCCAACATTTGTAATTAATTTGCATTGCTTGGGAAGACACACGTTGAGGAGAAAGCCACCTAAAACCCTCCCAAGCAATTAAGGAGTAACTAGCTCAGTACTAACAAACTTTATAGTAATAAGTAGAAATCCCTTTTAGATATATTCAAATATAGTGAGTATATTATTTAGACATCTTGGTGATTTCTTGGTTTTGATTTTTTTCTCTATACAGCTTTTGATCCAAGAGTATGGAAAAAAATAAGTTAGAAATGAGCTAAGATTAATTGAAATGGTGACTTCAGTTTATACTGTCTGGTTCTTATAACAGATTATTAACTTATTTGGAACCCTATAGTGAGAATATCTCTGAGCTAAAAACTTGGAAATTTTTTGTTTAGTAAAGATAGTTACCCAAAGAATGAGAAAACCAACATGACCAGTGATCAGGAAAAAACTTATCTTGAAATATTACTATGGTTTATTACTAGTTTTATACTTTTAACAGCTAACATGACTTGCTGTGGTTTCTGTCAATCAAAAATGATGCATAAATATTTTAATGCAAGATGTTTTATGGACAAATTAAATGAAAAAAACTTGTTTTAAAACGGCATATTCAGTAAATCTACCTGTTCTGTTCCCCACTGTCACTGATGAATCTTCTCAATCCCTCTCCCCTGCACCTCAGTTCTATACCCCAGTTCTTCTACATAAAAATAAATAATAAATGAATCTTAAAAAAAATATAAAACTCCAGCTATAATGCTTTCTTTTAGTCTTTAGCATCATGGCTTTTGTTAAGAAAGTTAAACACACCAGGGAATGAATAAGAATCATTTTTAATTTTATTAATCTATTTATATTGCTGCTCATTGTCTGAATCATCAAAATGTGTATGGGTTTTAAGGAACCTACTATTTTGCTTGTCTTTGTTTGCAATAATCACAAAAAAATTCTTACCATATATGAATGGGAAGATTAAAGGTTTGTGATGGCACACATTTCTGTACCTGATAACATAAATCCAATGATTTTAAGCAATTTAATAAAACCTCTTAGTTGGTTATTTTGTGGCAATAAATATAATGAAGAGAATCAGATTATAGTTTTTAAAAGAAAACAGAACAAGCATATTTATATCTAATTAAATTGATTCATTAGCTATATTACAAAACTAGCACAATAAGGAAAGTATTGTTAAATAATTAAATATAAAAGCACTCAAATTATAATATTGCATTATTTTAATCAAGATGTCAGCTCCAATAATGTAGATGACCATGGTTTAAGGCCTCAGACAAAAGAAACTGAAGAGATTTAAAGAACATTTAAAGATGGAAAAGCAGAGCTGTAAGTAATGAAGAGATGATTCAGTGATTAAGGTTCTGCCAGTGTTCTGGAACCTATCCCAAATGTTGGCAAGATAAGGGGAAAAGGAAGAAAGGAGATTTAAAATCAAGTATTAAAAGAAAATATTCCTGGAAGTTCTACCTGTATTGGTTCAAATCTTTGTTCCACTAATTTTTACTGCATGACCTTAAGGTCCTATTAAAGGCTTTGCAAAATGGAGATAATACTTGTGCCTTATGGTTACTACGAATATTAAGATAGATAATATTCATACCACACTTAACTGAATTCTTAATAAATTATATTTTTCAGCTACTCTTATAGAGATCCTACATTTATTTCATGTGTACCCACCATTATATTTGAACTGATCTCTACTCTTCTGGAACTTACACTTTAGGTGAGAGAAAGCATGTTTGAGTAATGATAATAGATTATGATGTATGCAGTTTTTATGCCAGGTTCTCTAATGACAGAAAGAGTAATAAACACAGCTTTCAATAGGTGAGGGAAATCTATTAAAAAAAAAGGAGAAGCGTAACACTTTATATAATATTAGTGATTATCCAAGATAACATTTGTCTTAGCATTTTTGGGATGCCATAACAAAATATCATAAACTAGCTGGTTTAAACAGTATAATTTATTTTCTTATAGTTCTAGAGACTAGATGTACAATTCCTTTTTAAGATTTATTTATTTATACATACAAGAACTGGGGCAGACCAGAGGTATGGTGGGGGTAAGAGGATTCACCAGAGACAGAGTGGGGAACAGAACAGGTGGACAGACCAAAACATACTGTTTGAGGGGAGCAGCAGGCGAGACAGGAAAGGTTTTCTGGGCCATGTAGTTTACCTCCCTAGCTGGGAATCAAACCTTGCTGCAGTGTCTGTGATAGCTTCAAAGCACTGCAACTTAACCCCTTGCTCCACCAGGGAGGCCCCTCGACATACAATATTAAGGTAATAGTATGGTAAGGTCCTGGTTTTTATGTGCCAAGATGGTCTTTGCCAGGTCTGTGTATGTGCTGAGAGAGCTGTCTGGAGTCTCTTCTTATTATTGTTAGGAAGCTGACTAAGGGGCATCCCAAGACCCCCAAACCAGTATGCTCTAAATGGGTTCTGCTGTCCACAACATAAAGACAAAACATACTACTAGTGTGTGAGGCCATCAAATAGAAAAAAGCTTCAATATAACTAGTGTGAATAAAGAGAAAATTAGTGTGCAATATGATTTTATGAATGAGGAAGAAATTTTGTTGTTGTTAAAGTCACGTAGACATCAAATATAGAGTAACTTATCTTAACTATTACACTGCCCTTTCCATGTGTAGGAAATTTTTGTTTTGTGTAATTTTATTTCTGTTTTCAAATAACACCGGTCCCAATTTCCTAACTTGATTTAATGACTTCTAATGGGTCCTAATCTGTAGTTTGAAAAACATCCTTTAAAGAATACTAGAGTTCAGATAAGGTAATGGATGCTTGCCATTCGAACAGATGGATTGAATCAGATTCTTAAAGACTTTGGGGCTCTATTTCAGACTAATCACAATTAGATGGTTTCATTGTCTTCTTAGGTAGCTAAAACCTGACCCCAGGCTTCTCATTGATTGGTAACAATGGGAAGCAAACTCTAGAGACTTGTCTTTTTCAAAATGAGGCAAATACTATTAAAATATCATCAATATTAATGACACACTCTATAGAAAGGACAAAGGAAATGAGATACCAATTTGGCAATGACTGTTTCTTTCCTTCTTGATCTGTGAAGTCTCACACTATTCACACTATTTTATTTTCACATACTGCCTTCTTCAATCCAAGGTTCCCTTTCACTTCATGTCTATGACTTTCTGGTCGTGGCATTTCCCCAGTTGTTCTTCCTCCTTGAGGCTTGAATCTTCAAGATAAAAATGAAACTAATAATTTGGTCAAATTTTAGGTTTTCTTTTAAGAAAAGTGTTTACTCTGTAGACATGCATCTGTGCAACAAAACCTTTTTTCCCAATACTTATGCTACTCTAACTGTAATAGGGTGACCTTAGGGAAATGAGAGGTTCCAAGTTCCCTGTCCACCCAAGGGAGAGTGGAGTTGAGGAGGGAAAAGAAGCTAGAGAGGAAAGTGGAGAAGGAAGCAAGAGGATGGAGAACCAGAAGGAGCCTTGGAGGTTTGAGAATTCTGGGGTGCCCTCTTTCTGCCCTGTAAGACAACCATGTAACTGTTTCATGCCACTCTGAACTATTCTCAAATGAATATTGGTGTAGCACCATTAACCTTTTCTGGCTGTGCTTGATTATTTATTTTTAAGTCATGTGTTGTTCAAGCAAGAGAGTTGAATTTTAGAGATACCAGATTTCTATCACTTCTGAAAAATGTGGATCCTCTGGTGTATTCTAGGGTTAGATCTGACTCAGACCACCCTCCTATCTCTAGCTTTTAGATTCTGTTAAACCCTAAGGAGACTCTTTGTCTACTGTGTTTGTACTTCTAATGTTAGGAAGATTTTATGACAAGAAGTCAAGCAAACTTGCTGCTGATAAGAACTTTTATTTTTAAATATTTTCATTAAATCATTTTAATACTCAACATAACATTGCAGAGGAAAATTTAAAACAGATTCATACCTAACTTCTTCACAGATTAAAATCCTCCAATGTTACTTAGATTGAAGGAAAATGATTAGTAAATGTTTCATCAACATAGTTGAACGAATGTTGTTCCTGCTTTATGTAAAGATTCTATCATCTTTAGACTTGTAAAATGGGAGAAAAATGCTCTTGCCATAAGAAAATATATAAAACCATGATGTGTTAAGTAATAAGCAAAGTCACTAACAATTAATATTCATCTATAAATGTTGCCAGTTGCCACTATGCAGTCTAGTAAGAGTGGAAGAAATTTATGTAAGGACATTTAAAGACCAAAAAAAAAAAAAAAAGAAACAAAAAGCCAGAAATCACAGTAAAATTTTAAAACTTCCTTAGATTTATTCTAGTCACAATTTATCTCTACTACTGTTACAGGGCAGGGAGAGGGGCACCCCCAAACCCCCAAACCTGCCTGCTTTAAATAGGTTCTGCCATTTGCGGCATCAAGACAAAACATGTAAGACTTTTAATGGGAAGGAACTTTAATACAATTAGTGTGCAATACAGACAAGATGAAGAACAAATCAATCATCCAAGATGACCCATCTCTTTATGGGTAAAAGTCCAGCCAAACAGGATTGGCCCAATGCAAGACCCAAAAGCCTGCCAACGGTTCAAAGCACCTTCTGATGGGGACCCATAGAAAAGGGTCAGAAACAGACAAGTCTGGGAAGAAAAGAGTAAAATCAAAATCAAGATAAAAGCTGCCATTGTAACCTCCCCATGGGTCTCTCGCCTGCATCTGTTTCAACCAGTCCAGGACCAAGCAGTCAGTACAGCATGTTCACGTCTCTCTGCTCCACATGCCTCCTCCAGGTCCCCTTCTTGATCTCCATCCTGCTTCCTTCCTACCCAAATATCCTCTCTAGCTTCTTCTCCTCCATACTCAGCTCCACCCTGCCTTGGGTGGGGCAGGCAACCCAGAACCTCCCCTTTTCCTGGGGATCAGGGGGTGAGTGTATTTGTTAGGGGGAAGGGTAGTCCTGAATAGATTACACAGATGGGTTTGTGAACTCCAACCCCCCACTCCAGACCCTCAGTGTTCCAGAACCACAAATCCGATAAGATGATTATTGAAGAGTGGATCACTGGGACCTGAGGGTGGAGTTGAGCAGCCAGGCTGGCTATAAAGCCAGAGAGGTGAGCCTTGGGCTCCCCCTTCCTTTGGAGCCATCTCACTTGATTCAAAGCCAGCTCTCAACGCGCCATTGCATTCCAGGTAGGAAGATCTGGTAGGATATTTACGGATTTATATCCCTCTCTTCTCTTTGTATTATTACTATTTTATTCCCCTTCTCTTGTAAAATAAAACCCTTTCATAACTTTTGTCACATGTGCCTGCATTTGGGGCTTATTAAGAAAGTCTTTTGAGCGCGCAGGTGAGGACCCAGTTAGGGAAACCCATTTTATATTAGGGTTGCCCTGTAACATATCCACCAGAGTACCTCTTCCTGGTCACCTGACTCTCCATCCATCCTTGTCTTTTCTGGCATCTCTCCAGCTTCTCTCCAGCTCAGCTCTACCCTGCCTTAGGTGGGGCAGAGGACCTGAAACCTCCCCTTTTCCTGGGACCACCCTGTTCCACTACTTTTCAGGGGTGTGTTAGAAGGACTACGTTAATTTTAATTTAAGCTTGGCCTCAAGGAACAGATAGGCTTTTATCTGTCTTATGAGTATGTCTGTTTATCATTGACTAGCCCCTCAGTGTTTAAGTGGATAAGTTACTCCAGTTCAGTTGCTAATTCAGGATCAATTCAACAACAGTACGTATAGCAATTCTGCAGGCAGGCAGAAACTTTGACCAGTGGACCTGAAGGAGGGTTCTTTCAGCTCTATTGTTGGTGTCTCAGATCTCACTTATCAACAGGACAGTGACCTGAATTTCAGCTCCTATTCACCCTTTTTGAGCCAGCTTTTTTTGCATTGAGTATTGGTGGGAGAGGGAGGGTAAACAGGCCTTGAAGGCATTTGACTAGATAAGAGAAAAGGAAGAGTAGCATTTGGTTTTTACTTTAAGTATACAGAGGACTCTCTTGGGGGATGGAAGATTAGATTTTTTTTTCCTACAGGCTTTACTTTACTGGGAAGACTTAGATTCAGCAGATAACTATTCAAAAACAGCAGGTAAACATTTTAAGTATGTAAAACTGCTGAAAATTATGGCTGGATTTCTTGGGAGACAACTAATTCTGTCATTGAAAGTAATAAATATGTGGCTACTTATTCGATAAATATTTTATCAAAGGAATTCTTTAAACTTTTTCTACAGCCCATGATTTGCCAAATAAGCTATGGCCAGAGGAGAGCTGACTGCAATGAAGGAGGTAGAATTTGGTTTTTGTTCTTGAATTAGGGATATTTCCTCAGACACAAAAATTTGCAGAGTTGGGGTGGCACTTTTTTTTAACATTTGCATAGCTATATAATGTTTTTGATACTTGACTATGATTTTGATACTTGACTATAGGTATATATGATTGACTATAGATCGTATTGGCCTAAAAGTCCTATCTGAATTAATGGATTATTACAGTAAGAGTTGTGGCCAATAAAATCTTAATTGGTCTTGGGTTAGATTATGTGTCTATTTCCCAAATTTTCTAGTGTAACAGGGTGGTCCCCAGGTAAAAGGGAAGTTCTAGCAGGGATAAAAAGAAGTGAGAGGGAAGACTGGAGAAAAAAGAGAGGAGGGAAGGAGGAGATAAAAAGGAAGTAGGATGAAGAGCAAGACCTGGAAGAGGCAATGAAGCAGAGAAAAATGTAAAAAAAAAAACTGATTGCTTTTTGGTCCTGGACTAGTTGAAACACATGCAAGTAAAAAACCTGTGGGGAGCTTAACAGTGGCAGCTTTTATCTTGAATTTAATTTTGTCCTTTTCCTCCCAGATTTGTTTAACCTTTTCCTGCTTGCATGTTTTGTTTCCTCTTCATTCCACACACTATCAACACCTTTTCCCTCATTCTCAGCACCCTCCCACTCAGGAATTATGGTTCTTGGAATGCTGGGAGTTGATTGCAAGGCATCTGAGATGTTGGTGGCATCAAAATAGGGGCAGTTTGTCATTCAGTGGTTGAGTTTGCCAGTGTATCTTCTCTAACATAGCAAGTACTTGTTGATTCTGAATTTAATTGATTATCTTTCTATCCATCCATCCATCTACCTACCTACCTATCTAATATATACATATATAAAAGTGCACATCCTTTTGGTTCTGTTTCTTTGTAGAACACTGACTAATACACAAAATCAGACTTACTCCATGAAGATGGGAAGGACCTCTGGCAGAGCACTGTGGTCAGATTCTCTTTTATTCATATTTTGACATAAGGGATGAATCCTTTCATCTTCTTTCAGCCTCACTCAAAAATCTCAAGTGACTCACTGTACACAATTCCCTAAGATTTACTCCATTAATTCCCCTAGTATACACATACATGAAGCCTAGGCACACCCATCACCTTTTGGTGTATATATTTGTACATAAATCATTGCCCCTATTTTGAATTGACTTCCTATCATAGATTCTAAAAAATGGAAATCTCCAGTCAAAAACCATGAGTTTTTATTTTTTTTTTTAAAAATATTTGTTTATTTATGCCCATAAGAACTGGAGTACAGGCCAGAGTCACAGGGGTGGTAGGAGGGCATGGTGAAAGAATTGACCAGAGACAGAGTGGGGAACAGAACAGGTGGATTGACTGAAATACACTGCTGAGGGGAAGCAGTGGGAGAGACAGGTGTGGTCTGCTGTGCCATGTGGGTCATCTCCCTGGCCAGGGATTGAATTTGTGCTGCAGTGGTTGCAGATAGCTTGATAGTGCTGAGATTTAACCTCTTGCTCCTCCAAGGAGGCCCCCAAAACATGAGTTTTTAAATCTCTTCATTACAAGAGCCTCCCTGGTGGCGCAGTGGGTTAAGCAACACACTATGAAGCAAACCGCAGCCACTGCAGCACGAGTTCGATTCCTGCTTCCAGCCAGGGAGGGGACCCACATGGCTTGGCAGACCTGTCCTGTATTATATAGCGCATTGTTAATCTAATTACCATTTCTTTGACTGTCCATCAAGTGGATCATACTTTTATACATTTAGTAGCAGTTATTACAACTGTCAGAGGGCAAACCCAGGAGAAACAGAATAACTGGGTTTTGAGTTTTTGTTACAGGGCAACCCTAATATAAAATGGGTTCCCCTCACTGGCTCCTCCACCCGCGCGCTCAGAAGACTTTTAAAAAGTCCCAACTCCAGGTACACATGGCAAAAGTTATTAACAGGTTTTATTTTATGAAAGAAGGGGAATAAAATAGTAATAATACCAAGGAAAAAAGAGAGGGATACAAATCCACAAATACCCTACCAGATCTAAGTAATGGCACGTTGAGAGCTGGCTCCAAGTCAAATGAGATGGCTCTGAAGGAAGAGAGATGTCTCCTAAAGGAAGAGGTCTGGCTCCTCAGTAAGAGAGCGAGCCTCAGGCTCACCTCTGGTTTTATAGCCAGCCTGGCTGCTCAACTCCACCCTCAGGTCCCAGTGATCCACTCTTCGATAATTATCTTATCGGATTTGTGGTTCTGGAACACTGAGGGTCTGGAGTGGGGGGTTGGAGTCCACACACCCATAATCTATTCAGCACTACCTTTTCCCCCTAACAATTTCACTGTGTGCTCAGTCTATTTCATAAAAGGAATGCGTGTTTACTGAAGAATATTTGGAAAATACAGGTTATCACATGAAGAAAATAAAAGTATCAAATTTCCCAGAGATGACTACTACTAGTGCCCAACAGACTGAAGAAAGTGTTCACAAATCATTTGTCTGAACTGAATGGGAAGGGAGGCTAGATGCAATTATTTTAATGACCTTAAATTTCAGTTTGTGTTGGGTCCTTCCTGGTGGCGCGGCAGGTTGAGTGCTGCACTATGAAGCATCTGGGGCACAACAATGCGAGTTCAATCCCTGGCCAGGGAGGGGACCCATATGGCACAGCAGACCTCTCCTGCCTCACCCGCTGCTCCCTTCAGCAGTGTACTTCAGTGGATCTGCCTGTTCTACTCTCCTCTCTGTCTCTATGAATCCTCTCACCTCCTGTGACTCTGGCCTGTACCCCAGCTCTTACATAAATATTTTTTAAAAAATTCAGTTTGTGTTGAGGAGAAGTCAGTTTGTAATGACCTTGTAGGGCAGTAACTAAAAGAGTCAATGTGCAATAGTTGGGGAGTGCCAGGATAGAGGAGATAGAATAGGTTTTGATTGGTGGCTTCATTGTTATGGATGTATGTATCAGAGTTACCACTCCCCTTCCTTTGACTGCCTCTAGTCTGCCTGGGGCCAGCAGGAAAATTGCTACCTATGGTAGCACACTCCATGTCATTTATCCTATTATAATGTTCTGCCCTTGTAGATGCATCACCTTCCTTTGATGACTGAATTCCAGGCAGTAGGACAGAGTCATGAGCAGATACTTATATTTTTCAAAACACAGTCTGAGACCTCTGCTTACAAACGGTCCTGCTAAGACAAGTCTATAGGCTGACCTTCTGTAACTCATTGAAAGAAATATGTGGGTAACCACGGTTGCAGTGGCAGGTAGCAGGTAAATAAGGACCAGCCTCAAAATCTAATTGGTTACCTTAAAAATGTGTCACTTCATCTTTGCAATACCTCATATCTTGTATTACTAGTAAATTTAATTATAATGCTTTTGTTAGGGGGAAAAGTGGTCCTAAATGGATTATGGGTGTGTGGACTCCAACCCCCACTCCAGACCATCAGTGTTCCAGAACCACAAATCCGATAAGAGTGGATTACTGGGACCTGAGGGTGGAGTTAAGCAGCCAGGCTGGCTATAAAACCAAGGTAAGCCTTGGGCACACTCTCTCTCTGACTGAGGAGCCAAACCCCTGCCTTCAGAGCGATCTCATTCAACTCGGAGCCAGCTCTCAACGTGCCATTACTTAGATCTGGTAGAGTATTTGTGGATTTGTATCCCTCTCTTTTTCCTTTGGTGTTATTACTATTTTATTCCCCTTTCTTTCATAAAATAAAACGTGCTAATAACTTTTGCCACATGTACCTGGAGTTGGGACTTTTAAGTGTTCTGAGCGCGCGGGTGGAAAACCCAGTGAGGAGAACCCATTTTATATTAGGGTTGCCCTGTAACACTTTGATTCAACCTTAGTCCCAGGACTGAGATGCTTATAAAAGACTAGACTTTCATTTCCCAAGGCTTTTTAGAAAATTTAACCTCTCTTCTAGTCAGCATTTCTGAAAAATTTCCATTTTCTGATATGCTCTTAGACTATCACTTAACATGTAGGTATTTCTTCCCTCTTAACTCCATGTTTTATATTTAAATATCCATTTTCTGTTTCCCTACATTGAAACACTGAACAAAACTGAAGTCAAGTATTGTGGAAGTAATTTGCCCAAGGATAATTCTTAGGAGTTCCATTTGACTGAAAAACGGACAGACATTTCCTGAGTTTCCACAGGCCCCTATGCTCCTCCCTGTGGGGTTGAGACAGTGGAAACACAGAAATATAGAGCTAGACTTGAGAAAAAAATTGTTTCTCTTAATATTTCGAGCTTGACTTTAGGTAAAGGAGTGAAAGCTATTGTTTTCAGATATCAAAGAATCTGCAGCCTTGAATTTTCTATCAGTTATCCATCCAAGTATGGAACCAACATATGCATTAAAGAATAGGAATCTGATTACTTAATTTTTTAAAAATCAAACTGATGAGACAGCAAATAATATTCAATCCTGTTAAGAGACTAAGCACAGACCTTAAAAAATCCTTACATTCCTTGCACTGGAATTGTGTGATATGGTTCCACAATTCAGGGAGATTGGAAATTACAGAACATCTGCAATGAAATTGGTTTTCTGTGGAAAACTGATGAATCACTTACTGCCAATGACTAGAAGGAAAAGCACTTGTTTATGCCCTTATGTAATGAATTTTTATGAGGTGAAGTTTGCTGTTTATAAAAAATACACTTTAAGCTGCTGTAGATGTAAAATAATAGAATTCAGAATTCAGAGCAATGCATTACTGAAAAGACAGTCACTAGCAGAATATTATCTGCTTACAAAACACCAAAACAGGGCTATTACTTCTATAATGGAATTAAAAAAAAATCTCATCTATCCAGTTGAATTCTAGAAGAAAAAGTATTTAAAGAGACATAGCTAAAATTGACAGCTCCAAAATTGCATGTATTTCAAAGAAAAGTTATTAATTTTCTTATTGTGCTCCTGAATTCCAACTGTGTTTCCCCTCATAGCAAGAATGCCACAGAACAGTTTAAATTAAAAAAATGCCACTCCTAAGATATACTGTAACTGGGACGGCTGGTCTTTCCATATTGTTATAAAAATGCATGTAGAAATTTCGCCACAATAGTACTCTTATGCTCTGCTCAATATTTGTGAGGAGCTTCCTGATAAAAACCAAACTTGCTTGCCTTTTTCAAATATTTTCTAAACATCTGCATTGTGTCAGTCACTGTTTTTGGCTTAGTGTCATAAAAAATAAAAATCAGAAAGATAAAAAGTCTTCGTCCTCAATGAGCTCACAGTCTACTTTGCTGCTTGAGAGTTACCCAGTTGAACTGGAGGGATATTCTACAAGGATTGAGAAAGGACACTAAGAAATATTATTTGCAATACTGAATGGGGATTCTTGCTCTCAAATAACTTATTTGCTCTTTGTATATAAGTATGTAGTTTACTTTGTAAACTAAGTATGTAGAAAACAACTAGTCATAATTGCCATTTGTGGAAAACAATCGTATTTTATACTTTTTGTTGACAGAGAGCACTTTCACGAACTGATGTGGATTTAAAGGAACAGAGGCTATCAGAAGAGGATGCAATTTCCCAAGTGCTTAGAGATACCTTTACCAGAGAACCAAGACCTCTCACAGGGCAGCAAAGCTTCTGGCTCCACTAAATTTGGAATTGTGACTGTTTAGATAAAGTCTCAGCTGAAGTTCAAGTTTGCACTATGTCTTACTGTGTCTTAAAAATACTCCAGAAATGTCAGCATTTTTGTGTTCACATCTGGAGGAATATAAAGTCTGGGGTCTCACCTGTGTCTTGATTCTTAGTTAAGGAAATATTACGATCTCTTAGGCTTAGGTGAATTGCTACTATATTCAGGTCAATTGTTTTGACCTGGTTTATCAGTGCATCTTAAAATGACTGAACTACATTTATTTACAAATACTGAACATTCATTTATAAATGCCATATAAATACTTTTTGGAAAAATGAGTGGGAACTGTTTTTTGTTGTATACATAAAGTGGTTAAAAATGTATATATTATATGGAGAAGAGATTCAATAGGTAATTTTAAATGTATGAAATAATTCATTTTTTTCAAGAGTTGTCAGTGATCAAAAAGGCAGGCTTTATTTATTATAATGCAAAGTGAATACGCTAAGGTTTTTAGGACCTTTTATCTCCTATATCCACATACTTAAAAGACTTGTTTATTAACTGTACAAATGTTTTGCCTTTGATAAACAGAAACAAAATTGGTCATGTGATTTGTAAAGAGACCACATACATTATATACTAGTTTTAACTGCACAGAAACATGGAACATTAGTTCTATAGACAACAGATTTGGTTAAAATATATTTTTGGAATCGTTCTAAAAATATATTTTCTCAATACAGTAACATTTCACTTATTGAGTGTTGTTGGGGGGAACTTATTATTAAAAGCAAATGTTAAAATGAATCAAGTGCTAACACATTTTGAAGGCTTTTTGAAATATAGCCTTCTTAACCAAACTACACAATATAAGGTAGCTTTTATTGACCTAATTACTATGCAGGTAGTCCTCAGAATCTGTTTGCTCATCCTCTGAGTATCACCAGATTACAACTTTTTAAAATTTTTTCTTTCATTGCTACCAGGTTTTTTTATTATTTTTATGAACATGCTTGTTCTTCTGCCATTTTTCTCCTTCCCTCTTATGTTTTTAATCTGTTGTTGAACGTTTATTAGATTTGTATTCAAAATAAAGCAGTCTTTTTATGAGGATTTGAATAACTACCTCATGAGTAGATGTTACATGGAATCTATGAAAATCTATTTTGTTTGCCTAACACATTGTTTGCTTCCATGTTCCTGACCATTTCAGAGAGTGACAGTTAATGTACTGCAAACCTAATAGAAAACAATCATGGCTCTTAAGAACTGATTATTTGTTTTACCCTTTCACTACATTTTCTTGTTTTACTCTTAACTCCTCATACATCAGCCATAGTGAGCCCCTGAAAACTTAAATTTGATGTCACTTCTCTGCTTAAAATCTTCCTATGGCTCCTTCATAATTAGAATATTATCTGTCATGGCCTGGCCCTAGGTCCCCTCACCACATCTTTATTTCCTACCTTTCTTTTGTTCACTCTGTTTTCTTGCTGCTCCTCAAATAGGCAATGGATTCTCACCAGAGAGCTTAGGCACCTGCCATTTACTTATCCTAAGATATTTCAAATTTCAACTCTTTTGATCATTCTAAATATTATCAATTTAAAATCCTGTCACTCTCCTTTATTGTATAGCCTGTTTTATTTTCTTCAGATCACTTTTAACATGTGAAATTATCTTACACATTCATGATCTATTATCTGTCCAAGAAAGTAAACTCCAAGACAGCAGGGATTTTGTTTTATTCATGAATACATCTCTTAGTAGATGCCTATAGGGGCTCAATAAGTAATTTTTGAAGGGTGATTTAGTTAATTCCATTAAAGTCCTAGTAGGTAGATACTAGTGAATGTCCATTTCATCTGTTGATCAAACTGAATCATAGAGAAGTTAAATAAACTTCTCAAACCCACACTCACTAAGTACTGAAGGCAGTGGAAAGAGAGTTGGAAGCAAGGGAGCAGGACATGTTATCTTTGACCAATGTTTGTATTTAGATATGATAACTGAAGCCACATGAACTACACTAAATATACACATAGCAAACTTGACTTGAGAACAAGTTGCATGGGAGAGAAAAGAAAAATCTAAGTGTACAAGTTATTTTCCCAAGGTGATACATTCACAGCTTATAGTTGTGTTCTTTAGGCTAAAGTGGAAATATACCTTGAAGCTAAGCATGACCCAGTTATCCCAAATCTGAGACCACCAGGGAGTGGAAACATCAGTACCAATGTTAAAGCAAATCTCTCAACAGTTTGCAGGGATGCAAGGAGTGGATAGAGTCTGGCACTGTGACAGCAAGTCCTTCTTAGGAAGGCAAAGCAACTCTGCAAGGAGGCAGAGCTCCTTAGGGCAGCTCTTGAGTATACAAGTCAGTCACAGACCAGATTTTAAGCTGAACACTATCTACCATTAATTGTGTTGATTACTAAGAATGCTTACAAGCAAGAAAAACAATGAAGACAGTTTTAGATGTGATATACCCTGACCACACAGTTCCTCCTTCAAGAAGGAACTCAGTGCTCAGCTGTGGGGAATGGGGTTAGCAGACTGCCCCCAGCTGTCAGCTCCTCAGGTCAGCCTCTGTTGAGTACTGCCACTCTGGAGGTAGTCACAGCCTTCCCAGAGCAGTCCACTTCCAGTAACAGAGGTATAGGTAAAAGGCTATTTTGGCCCAGTCTAGGACATTCTGTTAGACAATATTAGTTTCTCTTCTGATTGGCTGAGGCTGTCAGGTATGCATTATAGTTCTGTATTTCTCTGCCTGTACCCTTCATTTTTTTTTTACCATTTTCTTTTATGGGTGTGGATGGGTATCATGCACTGCAAACTCTACTTCTGTAAAACCCAATCTGTGAAATAGGGTTATTCAGCCCACAAAATGTTTTTACTGGTATGCTGGGACTATGAGATAGGCTCTAGTATCCAGTAATAAGCAAGAGTAACAGTTCCTGACCTCAAGGGGGTTAGCATTTAGAGGGGGGGAGGGGAGGAGTGGGTGAAAGATGTTAAATAAAAATGAAAAAAAAATTACAAATATATATTTTGCTAAGTCATTATTAGAGTCTGTGAAAAAAAAGTACATTTATAGCTCTATTAACATATATGTAATATTACTGTGTTTTCATGTTAAAATTATGACGATATGGGCATCTAATGGGAATTTAGTTTGATGCAAATATAATAATAGAACAAAATTGTTGGTAGAACAAAATCTTGTTGACTTTTATCCTTTTAAGTCTGTAATCTAAGACAACCAGTTACATAAGTCCTATCAAAAGAGACCACTGACAGAATTAAAGGTGGCTTGTTAGCTTTTAGTATTAAAAAGGCAAAGGTAGACTCTAGTAAGGATCCATCGTTATCACCTGCCCAGAATCTACCATTCTTATAACAGCACTTCAGTTTCTTGTGGAGAACAGCCTCCTCTCCTACCGTGATTTCTGGTTCAGGAATGTGTATGTGATCCCAGGCAGACCAATGACAGTGAGCTATTGGACACTGCTGGAAATATTAGGCAAGAGGTTCTCATTATGGTGGGATCAGAAAGCTAGCAAAACTTAAGTCTTGAACGTCTGTTACCCATCATTCTGCCTGAGAATGAAGTTAACCGAACCCCTTGAAAGCTGGCTACAGAGAAAGGTTTAAGATTACAACTGGGATAACAGATCTTAGGGTTTGAAACAACAGTGTCTTATCACTGCCAGATTATGATGGTTTAAACCACCTCTGAATATAAATGCACACTCATCTCACGATCTCTCAAATCCTTTATTTTTACAGTTTAACCTTCTTCCAGGAAGTAGCAAAATGAAGAAGCATTTTTAGTAGTCACCTGACAAAAGCAGTCCATTATTCTTGACGTCAAAACTGATGCAGTGATTTAAAAAAATTTACTGTTTTCATAATACATTTAGAATCATGTGGTTTCCAGGGATTAGAATTTAGTCATGCTTAGAAAGAACAAAAGACAGTGGCTGAGAACCCAACATTTTTGTACTAAATGGTATCCTTGGGATGACTAATATTAGGGATTTAAACATAATACAGTTTTCTGTGGAGGAAATAATTTTAGTGCCTAAAGGGCATTCACTTCTGACATCTCAATTCCTGATTTCAGAGGCTGCACACTGTGCACTTCTGTGCCACACTTGGGGCAGGTAAAGTACATGTCAAATAAAAAACTACTTTTAACACAATAATAACAGAAAATATGTTCACATCCTATAGTGTGAGGCATGGTGGGCCATTCTCCACACAGAGAACATTCTTTGCCACTGATGGCTAATGTGTTGTCACTATTAGGAACACCAGTAATAGGGATACACCATGAAGATAACTTGGCTTTCAACTTCTGGATATTTATTAGTGGTAAGAGAAAGATCAGAAACTCAGCAAAACCATGCCAGAGAAGTTCCCTATTCATATACTCAAAGCCAACTTCACGAATGCCTTGGGGCTTGCAAAATACTGAATGAATGCCTAGAAGACGTTCTGTCAAAGTCGCAAACTTGCCCCTTTGAAGGAAAATCAAGAAATTAATCAATTCACCTAATTTCAAAAGTCCAATTACAAAATTCACACACTGCTTGACTTTCCCAAAAGATGCTAAATGTTGGTTTCGAAATAAATCATAACATCGTTCTTCTAACCACTTCCCACCAATTGTGCAGACAGCATAACCAAGCTTTTGGTTTTTACTAGGTGGCTGATATCGTGGGTTTGGAGAAAAATCACTTTTGTACTGAATATTCAAAACTGACTGTCCCACAGTGGCATTTTTTGAGTAGATAGTGAATTTCCACAAGAAAAGCCACAAGAATGCTTTCACCTCTGGTTCAAAGTGGGCCAACAGCCCTGGCTTAAACCCATGAAAGCACTGAGTAAACTGGGACCAAACCAGTTGCTCCAGGGCCTTGTTTAGTTCAAGTGCATCCAACTGACTTATTCGTAGCACTCTGTCTGTCTTCTTCATACTCTCTTCTCTGGAAGTCATGCCTTCTTTGAAAGTCTCTAGGAAAAGGCACAGAAAGGGTGGATGATCAGACAGTTGCAAGGGGGCACTGTCCTCAACTCAGACATGGAAAAGCTGTGATACAGACAATACACAGGACCTAGAGAAGATGGGCTTCTCAGTAGTGCAAAAAGAGTAGTAAACAATCACTTCTTACTTGGAACTTCTTCCTTTTTCTCCTTTCTCTTTTCTCCATCCCCCCTTTTGGTTCTTTTTGCCAAAGAAATAACAAGCTTTAGCAGCTAGCGTTCTACTTCTTCTACAAGTGTCTAAGAACCTGCTGTGACTGGACATCCAAGTAGGGAGATAATAAAATCCTGAAACTAACAGTGATGAGGTTAAAAAAATAACATGACTAGTGGAGATGGATATGAACTTAATAAATACCATGAACTACATGGCACTGCGATGGATAAGTCAAGATCTCACTTTAATTTCCAGCACTTTCACTGACTCCAAAGAAATATTTTTCAATATCTTTAATCCTTCTCAAATATTCCTTACATTTATAAAGAAAGTTACAAGAAAAAAATAAATGAACAGTAAGAGTTTATTATTCTATCACATTATTGCACAAAATAAATACTAGCAAAGCAACATGAACACAGAAATGTTATTATTAAGGAAATAAAAAGGTATACATCATACAGTTTTCTAAGAAAACAATGATATAAAACATGCTCAAATCATTTCATAAATACACTAAAGAAACAGGCGCTAAAGGAACAAAATGTTTTAAAATAAAATATAAAAGCTGATTTATGGTTAGCTAGTAGACCTGACTCAAAGTACATTTATTAAATGCCTATTATGTGAAACCAAGGTGAATAAAAGACCCAGTGATTGCTATTATCAAGGAATATACAGACCAGTTCGGATATTTTATTTTGTTAATTAACTGGCAAATCCAAACTGTGACAATCTGCTAAAATTTAATTTCTGAAATGAGCCCTCAATGCTCATGAGCCTGATCATGATTTTTAGGTCTTTGAAGGTTCTGCACTAATGGACAGGAAATGGGTTCCAGAGGGAGGCAGGGATCATGATGACATTCACTGCAACCAGGGCCATGTGACCCTGGAGAAGTCATGTCACCTAATCTCTGCCTTGATTTCTTCACTTACAAAACTAAGGGCTGGAGACAAAATGATCCCCTTCAAATTCTATTATTTTTAAGATACTACTATTAAGATGTTAAATATATTTGGTTAGAGGTTAAAAGGGTTGGAAAGCTCACCCTGAAATAAAGCTGTACTTCTTGAAATTGGAATATTTCTGACAAAGAGGTTTTCAAGAGGGAATTTTTTATATTATTCACGAATCCTAGAGGACTTAGTGGCGGAAAAGAATGAGTGGCTTAACAAGTTCAAGTATAGGAAATGAAAATGACTATTAAATAATAGGTTTTTTAGTGCTGTTTTCCACTTAGATGAGATATATGACAGGGATGCGTCTCACCCATAAATGCCTTCTCAAGTGACTCTCCTCTTTGCTCCCCTGCAGCTCCTACAAGACTTCAGCTTACAGGTATGGTAATAGAAATTTTTGCTGCAAGTTGTTCTTTGATATTCTTGCCTCATACTAGCCGGGATCTAAAGGAAAGAAAGAAGGGAGTTAAAAGACAGCTTACCTTTCCTTTTTTTGACAAATCTATTTCATTTTCAAAGTCTGTTCATTGTCCAAAATATTTTTCTAATCTATTCATTACTCTGTCTTCCACAAGTCTTTTCCTAAATTCTGGTGGCTGTCACCTTCTCCTTGGATTTATACTGAACTGATCTATCTTAACTTTTACCTCCTTCAGTGCACTCCTCATTCTGCAATAGTTCTAAAATACACATCTCCCCAAGACTACCCCAACTTGCTTTCCCTTCTAATGCTTTGACCTCTAGTCATAAAGTGCCACCTTCTCTTGTTCACTACAGGACATTTGCTATCTGTTCTCTCTGCCTGGACAGTCTGTTCCTATTTATTAACTGAAAACTCATTTAAGTCCTGGCACAGGCATCACTTCCTTCTGTCTCCACTAGTGTTCCTGTAGCACTCTGTTCTTCCTCTTTCTTGGCCTTTGTGCACTGTACATAAACCACCTGTGCATTTTAATGCACCAACTACTTTTTAATTATCTATTTCCTTCACTAGATAGTAAAACCTGTTACGAAGATTATTTGAGTCTTGTTACAGTTGAATCTTACCAACTAGCATCATGTCTGGTGCCTAGATTATGCTCTATAAATAATCAATGAAAGGATATAAGAACAGGATCAAATGAACAGGGGTGAGTGAAGGGTAGAAAATATAAATTCCTATCCATTAACCTTTAAAACTATTTCAAATGATGATATCCAGAAAATTATTACTTATTTCAATATGTTGGGAACATAGCTGTTATTTATCAGTTGTATTTCAGAACTAGTGATATAATGGTAGAACACACTTTCAACCCATGTGAAGACTATAACCTAGTGGGTGGTGGTGAGGGAAATGTGGGTGTGGCATGTAAAATAAAAAGGTATGATGAGTGATATGCATAGGGAAATTCAGGGCATTGTGATGAGTGACATGCAAAAGGAAATTCAATGTGTGATGAGTGATATGCAAAGGGTAATTCAGGGCATTCAGATAATATGGAAAGGGAAAAATCAAAGAAGGCTTCAAGGAAAATGTAAACTTTAACCAGCCAAGTGAAGGATTAAAGGTGTCAGAAGGTAAGGATACCATTGCAAGCAGAGACAATAGCCAAGGACTGGGGCACAAGGACAAAAGGCTGGGAAGAGAAGCAAGAGCATGATCCTAAAAGGGCTAAAAGCAAAGCTGGGGAGGCTAAATTTTATAAAGAAGGTAATTTGGAGCCACTGAAAAATTGTAAGGGAAGAACTAATCAAATCTGCTTTTTAGACAGTTTATTCTGGCCACAGAGAAAACGGTTTATAAGCTGAAAGACTGGAGGAATTAAGATGATAGTTAAATGATTATGAAAATGATCTAGTGTGAAACCAATGATAGTTTAAAATATAAATTAGAAATAAAATGAAAAGCTATGAGGTAGCAGAATTGACAAAATTTAGTGAGAAATAAGCCAAGAATAAATGACTTGAATAATTGAGTGGGTGGTAGTCCAGTTCTCTGAAATAGAAACACACAGAGATATAGATTTGAAAGGAAAGGTAATAAATGTATGCAGTTTTAGAGCTCTGTGGCTCCTATGAGACATTTAAGTGGAAAAGTTCGGTGGGCAGTGATGTGGATATGGGGGAGAAAAATGTGGGTGGAGATTTTGAATGTAAGGTTCTTTTCACAGGATTAATCTATCTTAAATTTACTGGATCTACTTAAATACTGAGGTCAAAAGGCAGTGACCTGGTTATTTTGTCCTCACTACTTCCTTTGTAACAATACAATCTTAGTCTCAGTTTTCATATTCCAGCTACTATGACATTTCAATGGTTAAGCTCACTGACATCACATGTATATTTAAGTTTTCAATTTTTCTATGGTGTGGTCTTCAACATCACAGTCCTATAGTCTCACTGCTCCTCTAGTCTATAGTATTTCAAACTTGACCATTCTTCTGGATCCCGTGAAGGACCTGTTAGGTTGCAGGGCCTCAGATGCAGCATTAGGCCTGGACATGGAGCCACCAATCTGCATTTTAACATGATCCTTAGTGATGTTAAGAGTTACTGGGCTAGTCCATTTCAAAGCAAAATTCTTAGTATTATTTTTTGGTATATCCATCACTCATACAATTCAATGCTGCATGCTACCAGTACTCATTTCTCATTCCTGTATCTACAGAGGCTGTTACAAATCTTGCACTTAGTCAGCCTTTCTCTTTCTTCTACTAAGTAGTCTTTGTGAGATTAGAAACCATTCTTGGATTCCACAGCTCTATTAGCATCAATACATCTTAGTCCTGCTAGATACTTGGGATGCAAAGATAAAGATACACCCTGGCTCTTGCTTAAGAACCCTGACCAAGGTCTGCAAGGGAAACAGGGAAGTAAATGAATAACGAGGGCAATGAAAGAGGTATATGGACCACAGAGGCAGCGCAAAAAATTTCAAACTAACTCAATAGAAAAATAATTCCTAAATTCATACAAAAATTGCCAATGAAGAATTATTCTTGCCACTTTTTTCTGCAGCTTACAAATTTTTTCTATTATATCACTTATGTAATGAAAAAAACTATTTTAAAAATTGTACAAGTGAACCAAAACCTACAAAACTATTTGCTCACACTCATCAAGTCACCTCTTCCTTACCTCACTACTAGTCCTGAAATAAAGAGGAGCCTTGCCACTCCTCTTCCCATGTCTACTGCCTTATAACATACTATTTCCCACCTGAATCCTTAATTCAAGATAATCTGTCAGTCCTGTGCTCTTTGCCTTCTCACATACTTTAAATACCACCTTACCAACTATTGCCACTGGCTCTCAGCTATCCACCCATGATGTCCATATCTTTTTGAATCTTTCATAAAACCTTCATAAATATCTCATTATCACCATTTCAAATTTTGACAGCAGCATTTTGTGCCACACACTCGAATCTTTAACCTTCAACCATTTGCACTGTGATTTCAGTTATGTGAATACACACATTATCAATACATCCTTTTAATTGGACTGTAATACAGTTAAGGGAAAATGCCTTATTTAAACTTGTATCTCAAAGCACCTGCCATCTACAAAGTGACTTTGATACTTAGCTGAGTTTTCCTCATGAAAAATTCTATAATCATTCATAACGTGGGATTATGGTATATGGAACTCCTACTATATTTACAACTCTGCATGTCCCCAGATTTCAAATTCTATCGTCAGCAAGATAAGAAAAGTTCTCTTATTGTCAAAATACGCTTGACCATAATGGGACACCAACATTAGGTTAATAGTTTCCTCCCTAACTGTCACCTCCCCAATCCCATCCCTAGAATTAGATCTTTTTTTTTTTTTTTTTTTGGTCTGCTAAGTGTCAGATTAATATAGGGCTTATGTTAGAGGCCAGCTGTGTCAATTTATATATCTTTAAATACTAGCATTACAACTGTTCTAGACTGTGGTTGATGAAGTCTTATTAATGTTATAGAATTTATCACAAGGGTGGGCTCACAGTAACTATTCAATTAAGGGTTAGTAAACCTATACAGTGAAATGAACACTCTGGTAGATAAACAATGTACTATTCTGTGAGAGCATCTTAGATAAACTGAATGATAAGCATCTTAGATAAACCTTTTTTCTCAGGTTCCTTCCAGTACTTATTTAGTGAAAAACTGGTTAGACAGAGTGGTTTCTCAGTGTTATCATCTATTTCAGATCCTTTGTTTCTGGAGGAATCATACTTAAGAACATTTAGCAAAGATCAGAATTCTTAAAGGTTGCCAGAAAAGGACACACACTCTAGCCAATCCAATATTTAACAATCCTTATTATCAAAAATTTCTTTCTTATCCCTTCTGTTATAGTTTAACATTTTCTTCTTTCCTCTTTTTATCCCCAGGCCTGGCCTCAGTATAGATTAAGAACAGCTGGGTTCAATCTTCTCCCCTACGTATGACTCTTTAATAGACCAAAAGACTATTATTAAACTGCTCTTTAACCTTTGCTCCTCCAGATGAATAATTTCTCTATTTTTTTGTTTTAGGTTTTATTTTTCAACATTTTAGATATTTTTCCTGTAATTTTGTTGTAAACATAGTGCAGGCCATTACAGACAGATCCACTAGCATGGTATACCTCTCCTATACTCAACATTTGTATTTAGGCAACACTAATAGTGTTGGAAAAAGCAGCTTTAAACAGACCTGGGCTCAAGTTCCAGCTTTGTCACTTAGCTGCCCTGTGATATTAAAAAAAATAAAGAAGTTTCAGATTCTTCTACAAGTTGGAAATAATAGCTACCTTACAAAATTGTTAAGATTAAATCAGATGTTTTATCTGAAATTATTACATTATTATTGCTTTGGGTAGGGGTGGAAATAAGAAAGGAAGACTGAGCTCATTTTGGCTAATCTCATCGCAAAAGACTTAAATCTTTATTATTACTTATACTAATGCCTCAGTTTGTGATAAAACATTTTTTTCCCCCACCAAACACTGACTACACCATTAAAATATAAAAAAATATAACTGTGGCAGTTAAAGTAAACATGATGTCACCATTACGTGTGTGTGTACAGGGGTCTAATGGAAAGGGACAGAGACATGGTTCAGTGAAACTCTAAACTGGCATCTTACCTGATAAGAGATGAAGGGGTAGGGATTCTGAGAGAATGGGGATGGGTCCCACCCAGCATGACCTGTTCCCTTGATAATTAATTCCCAACAACAAGGTTGTGCCTGTAATCTAGAAGCAAAGAAACCTCAGGAACCCACACTGATAGCATCTGACTCTAAGATGCTTTACTGAACAGAACATGGTACAGGCAGTCCAAGACAAGTGTCCGACCTTGGTTCACCACCAACATAATACACTCAAGTTCCTCCTCCTTTCCCCCTACCTCTTTCTAACAGGACAGTTATTCTAGAATATTATCTTTAGAGAAGAAGTACACAGGAGTAGAAGAAACTAACAAAATAGTGACTACTAAAAGTTCAATTAATCCAATTACAGAATCCTCTTCCTTCTACTGCAATACAGTAACATTTGTCAATGATAGGTGTGAAGCACAGAAAAATGCCAATAAAGTACAGGAAGTTATTTTCAATATAGTTTGTGTTTTAGTGAATTCTAGTTTTCTGACAAATGGTTACTCAATTTAACTAATATTATTGAGTGTCTACCAAACACCACGCATCTCCTAGGTACCAGAGATTCAATTCAAATATTTAATTCTCAGTTAAGTTCCTTTTATTCAAGCATTTGAACAAAAATAGAAGTTATTTTCTTTTTACGATTACTGTTACTAATCAGGACTAGTCACTGATCTCTGAAATAAAGAATGGACCTTGAAAAGTGACTATAAATGATCACAAAGTTCCCCAGGCAGAAAACAGAAAAAAAAGTATTTAAGGCAAGGGAACAGGTCATGCAAACCCTGGAATGTGCTAGCCTTGAAACTTGGGCATGGTCTAGATGATACAGGATGGTTCCAGAATGAGCTGCATCCTTAGTGACTTAATCCCCACCATTGATTGTTGTTATCTGAAAGCAAAGAAACAAGTCATCTGATATGACCAGAGCCAGACAGACTAGCTGAAGAGTCAACCCACTGCAAAAAGACCCTTCTTAAAGGAAACTGCATTGATTTAATAGGCATGAAAAATCATTGAAGAGGCACAACAGGATATAAATTTTAAAAGATGAAGACAATGGCAGAGTTCAGTAACACTGAAAAAAAAAACAAAAAAAAAAAAACAAAAAAGCCTGCCGATTAGGGAGACCAGTTATAGAATTCTTGCAATAATTCAATACCTTAACTAATATGCTAATACCTTTCTGAAAAAGTCAAAAGTATTTTAACTTGCTTCATCAAAAACTATGAACATTTCAAAGATTATGCTATCTTCAAAATTCTAAGTCAAAAAAATCCCCAACTGTTGTTAATACAATACTTTCCTGACTGTTAAATTGACTGTCATCCATACCCAGATATTGGCCAAACTTTCTACTTTACTTTCAAAAATTGAGTTTAAGTACAATCTAATAACCCCCATGATACTGGTTCTTGTAGGTCAGTATTTAGTTTCACAGAAGTAGGCTCCAACTTAAGTAGTTAAAAATAAAAGCACAAGCTAATCTTTTTATTTTTAAGTTGGGGTTGTTTTGACTTGAAGCAAATACCATCAGATCTAATTCAAATAGATTTTTGCAGAATTCCAAAAACAGGCAGTGTTTTTTCCTCTTCCATCATGTCTTTTGATATATAATCATATACTTTATCCCACCCCACTTCCCTAACTATACTATACTAAAAGGTTAACCCAGGAGGAAACATTGATAGGTCATGCAAAGAGACTTATAAAAACCATTAATTGATAGTACAATTGTTACTAAATAATATTAGTGCATAGTGAAGGATACTTTGCTAAGCATAAGTGAAAAAGATGCTTCAGGTAAAATCAAGACCTGATAAAAATTATTGTATCTGCTAAGGTTAGTGTGATTAATTTGTCACATAAATATGTTTAAAACAAAATGATCTAGTACTGAAAAGTATTAAAAAGATCTCCTGTTGACATTTTATCACTAGATGTGTCACACTGCCTTTCTTTCACAGGAAAAAAACTGTAAATATGCTGGAAATACACCTACCAAAAGCAGCAATAATATCATCTTTTAAGTAACTTAGGCTTTCCTTTTATACTTTTCATTCCCCAAAATAAAACTTTGTCATTTACATCACATTCCAAAACCAAAACAAATGATTTTCTCTCACTAAAGAGAAAAAATTTTTCAGGATGTACTTAGAGCTTTTATTGAGTATCACACAAATTATGAATGAATATATTTTATTTAAAAACATGTTATTGACAGAAATCTATCAATAATAATGTGTATATTGTCAAGGGTCTGTCAATATTAATGTAATTATGATTAAGGGGATAACATGGATTTTTAGCTATAAAACCAAGTAACATCTCCTACATTGCTGCTATCAATATACACATTATTATTGACCTGTTCCGAGACTCTCTGGACTAGATGTATTACCATTAGGCATATCTGTCAATGCATGCTGCCTACAAAAATTTTACATTTAAATTGACACTCTTGTAAACTTTGTCAGCAGAAACATGATTCCCAAATATTCTCTAAGGTACCAAATCCATCCATGTACTTTTCCCAGGCTATCCTTTTCCAAATCCACAAAAGTCAACTTACTTTTTAGTATGACATGTTGCTATTACATTATCCTAAGAGTTCTAGCAGTTAAAATGGAGGAGACCATATACTCATTTTTCTCCTTTAGACTTTTTAAAATTGTAAACAGTTTATATCATGAGGTTATATGAATAAAGTGCTATAATCAGAGATCTTAAGGTTTGAACCTACATCCTACTATTTTATTTCCTTTGTGTAGTCAGATAGATTTACTGTCCATTGTATTGAAATCAATACTAATAAATGGGACATGCATCAAAAAGGAATTTAACAGGACACCAATTCCCAGAACACGTTTCAGACATGAGCAAAAGAGAAAAAGCTATGGCTGAGACGCATTAGAACACTGTGACCTCTGGAACTATGAATAGGTCTAGAAATCAACAACTCAAGTTCAAATCCCACTTCTGCTACAGAATTTCTAAGTGAGTTGTCATTACTCTTTTGTTCCTCACTTTCATCATATATAAACTAGTTTCAATAGTTTATAGATATCTAATGTTAAAAATCCCAATAGTGTTCCTTTGGTATTTAAAAATTGTGTGTAGACACACAGCCTCTAGTTATCTTTACAAATGCAATCTGCATCAAAATCCAAATAGGATTTTTCTTTTTTGAGGATGGTAGTGGGTGAACAACAATGTTTCTACAATATAACTGATACATTTCAAAAAACCATGACCAGTGATAAGCAACCTGCCCTAGGGTACTTCTTTATTTAATTTGGAGATTAAATACACTATCATTAGTCTTTCACAATTAAGTATCCTACTTGTTTCATTCATGCTCAATTCAAGTACCTAAAACTAACACAAAGTAAGTCTTAAAACAGAATTTCTAACACCTTGGCATAGTTTCACAAATACATTTTTAAGAGAACAGCATGGCACTCATAATCTTTTCTTTCAGAAAACTGATACTTCTGAGTCTTTAAGAGCGAAAGCACATTGTGAAAATAAAGAGCAGATGTTTGAAAAAATATGGTGGGGGAGAAAGAAAGTTAAACTGGTTCTGATTAACTCGGTATTCTAACTCAGGTTCACCAACAGGCTGTGTGACTCTAGACAAGTCATTTTATCACAGTACACTCTTTGGCCATTGAAACAATTAAAAAGTTACTATTAAAAGTCTACCTATTTAAATCCTTATAAGGATTTCCTGAAAGAACTGTTCTAGGAAACCTTGGAAAAGAAAACTAAAAAACAGTTATTTCTAACTCCAAAAATGTTAATATTGAAGATGAGTTTGGAAAAGGCTATAGAATGTGGAGAAGTCAAAACAGAACACAGAAGACAAAGTCTTCACAGAAAGACAGAGGGAAGCATTATAGAACATAACCCTACCAATCTGTGATTTTACAACCGTAGAAAACACATACTGCTTACTAGCTATTGAGTGTGACTAAGTGACAATCCTTTGCAAAATCAAATATTATTTAATCCTGACAATGTTAATAAAGAGGTTATTTTATTATTTGTTTTAAAACAAGAAAACTGAGGCACAGAGACAGTGATTTGTAACTGACTGTATAAAATCACTCAGAAGTGGTAGAGCCAGGCTCTGAACTATTTCCTATACTGAACAAGGTAGTGATCAGCCTAACATGTAAGTTCTTTTGGATGGCACTGTTGGACAAGCAGATGGGACTACTTCAAGAAGCTAAGTACGAAGTATTAGTACTTAAGTAAGCTAAGTACATAGCATGAACTATGGCAAAAATTCTAATCCAAAATTGAACAAACACAGTGAAATGAAACACAAACAAAGGTCTTCAAGTACTTTATAAACTGAGAAAAGGGTTTTAGGATCTAATTGCGATGAACAGAATTCTAAATGACTTGAAAATTACTGGAACAGACATCTAGCTAAACATTTTATGGCATGGCAAAAAGGTGGACTATCCATGTAGGAAAAGAGACAAAAGCAATGGAAAATGACATACTATACTTATCTGCAAAGACACTCCATTTTTCCTTTATTTTCACCACATTTAATTCTCATAACATAGTAAGTATTATCATGTTCATGTTAAAAAGACAAAAATTAAGGCCAAAGAAGACCAAAAACCTGTTTAAGGTCAAGCTTAAAAATTATTAAATTTCTGGTTAACACTACACAAAAACTCTAGAATATACAAAGGAAGTTACTAGTTTGGATATTTGGTAACCTGGGGTCAGATTCAACACTGCAGAACTCAAAGAAAAAAAAAAATTCCCTATGATCATTCTAAAGACCAACCTACCGGTCAAGCTCTTAGGACTGTAGATGGAGAAGAAAAAATAAATAAATGCCCATGTTGCATGTCTTCCATATTCCCTCTCCCTGCTTCCATACATGTGGTCACAAAAACATTCAAAGGCGTGGAATATGAAATCTGGACAAAGGGAGCATGTGGGTGAAAATATGAGACATGAAAATTCATTTAATGACTATGAACACACACTATATGCAAGGCAGAGGCAATACCAAATTATTTAATACTGGAAGGGAATAGTTAAGCATGATCAAAACAGAATGATGCTAAAGTTC
Source organism: Galemys pyrenaicus (assembly GCA_019455555.1). NCBI lineage: Eukaryota > Metazoa > Chordata > Mammalia > Eulipotyphla > Talpidae > Galemys > Galemys pyrenaicus. The sequence goes on from JAGFMF010011568.1 coordinate 6,344,624, forward strand.
TTGGTTTCTATGTTTTAAAAATAATACGAAAAGGTGAGAAGAGTGACTTTCTGATAAAAGGAAACTTTATCAAAAATAAAAAGCAATAGCATATACTTAGGAAATATTATGTATAGATGGGAAATGGTTGAGATGATGAACAGCCCCAAATGGAATAGCAGAGGGTGTTAGACATCCTTTTCCCTACCTCTACTTTAAGGACATTGCAGTGCAGGATTAGACACCAGCCCAATGAAGCAGTGCAAGACTTTTATCCTGAGGTTTCACCCACATTCTGAGGGAATTAAAGAGGAACATGTAATACTGCTATTTCACAGGAAATATCTAAAGGAACATGCAATTTGCATTTATGTTTTTCAACCAAGATAAACAGTGAGGGGGGGTAAGGATGAGTGATTTGGAGCATGACTTTTGTTCAGAAATAGTGTGCATATGGCATAGAGAAATGAAGCTAGTGCTCTATTTTTTATTATTAAAAACTATAATAAACACACAATGAATAAATAACAATTTCAGTGCTAGAAGAATAGAGATCATCTACTTTAAGACATGACTTTAATTTTTCTTAACAGGAATCCCATTTTTCAAGTAGAATGAATAAAATAACTGCATTTCTAAAATACTGCTGAGGATAGGCTTGCATGGCTCCACGAAATTTCTACAGGAGTTGTTCTCCGAACAATTTTAAAACCACAGACGGAGGGCAACCTCTCATTTCTAAAATTGAAGGGTATAAGGCCAAGAAGTAGAGTTAGTCAATGGAAAACCATGTTAAGGCTAGAACTCAATTTCCTTGATTAGCCTAACATTCTCTCAACTATGTTCTGTTCTATTTTCATTGCTAAAAAAAAAAAAAAATTTAAAGAGGGTTCTCCTTTTGACTTAGGAAATCCACCAAATCTTTTCTTTCAAATCCCATCTGGCTCAGGGTCAACCCAACTCTAATGTTTCTGGATAGAAATAATTGATAACATGGGTCAGATCAGAGTGAATATAATGTAAAAAAGAAAATCGAAAAGTCATTCATCCCAAGTTTATTATGTTCAGGTTTAACTAAAGGTAACACTTTAGGGGATGTTGTTTAGACTACAAACGGGTATGGATGGAGCCTCGGTCTCACTGTAATTGCTTGAAACTGTCAAGGCACAAAATGTTCAAGAGGTACCGTAGATCCTATGTACATTTCTAATACTGCGCAAAGTCCTTTCATTAAATGTTCTCTTTCTGCAAAATCAAACTTAAAAGGGGGGCTAAATAACTCAGAAACAATTCCAGAAGAAATGCTACGGGCCTAGGAGAACATGCTAGTGATTTTTACACTCTCATATTTATCAGAAATCAACGTTAAATATAGCAAATTTGTCGCCATTTTATAATAGCTCTTTCTTCTCAAGAAAACCGAAATTGCTTTTAAGTTCATAGACTTTCAAAAATGCTGGAAACTTAAGCAATTCTTTGGTACCCACTTTACACGAGCCATCAGGTATTACGTAAAGTCTGGATTGCACATGATTTTTAATAAACCATTCATAGAGGTACTCTCCCCACCGCGAAAACGAGGAAAAGATTGCAAAGATGTCTCTCAAGTCACTTCGTGAAGTGCAAAAGAGCTCGTTTAGCTGTTTCTTTTTTTTTCTTTTTAATAGTGCCGTTCTAAGACTATTCATAGGGGTGTTCATGTTTGCTTCGCTGCTGTCCCCAAAACAGGAGACTGTGATGGGCCGCTTGCAGAAAGACAGGAAGACAACAAACAGGCAAACTTAAGCAAAAGGAGACGATCACAAGGTCGGGAAACTCCACGCCCGCCCAGCTGTCTGTAAGCAAACCTCAGACTTGCACTCTGGCTCTCTGGCAGACACTGACCTTAGGAGTCTGCGAAACGACCACGCTCCACGTAACTTTTCCTGAAACATTTCCTGGGAAGCTTGGCTTTTCCTAGCAGAACCTGGGCTACCCAGGCTTCCTGAACTCGCGGGCTTCCGGAGCGACGCAGGACCCGGAAGTGGCTGAAAAAAAGGAAATGAAACCTAGGACAGCTACGCCTGAGCTCGCGGCGGAAGGCCCGGGAGAACCCGGCCACCCGAACGCCGACGAACCGAAAGGCCGAAGAGCCGAAGAGCCGAGGAGGACAGCTGTGCGCGTGATTGGCGGGCAGGCCGCTCGGAGGAAAACCGTGTCTGATTGGCAGGAGAGGCGCGAGCCGGTCGGCCCGGGGTCGGAAGCCGTGCGCGCTGCGGCCTCAGTGTCAAGGGGCCGCAGGGAAGCCCCGCTCCCGGAGCGCAGGGCTTTCCTGGCTGCGGACGCCGCAGTGACCGCCGGACAGGCGCCGCCGAGTGGTGGCGGGGCGCCTCAGCACCTCCGGCGCTCCTACGCCCTGAGCTGGGGGACACCGCAGGAGGGCCTAGTAGGAAGGGGTGCCCTTCTTTTGGGTGGGGGCAGCATGGGGCTGGGGTAGTCGCGTAACTCCGAGGGGCCGAGCCCGGGGTGCCTTCTGCCTTCGGCCCTGCACAACTGCGGCCCCAGAGACCCTGTCTGGCAGTCCGGACACAATGAACCCCATCTGAGCCATGAGCCCCAGGCCACAGGATGGATGAGAATCACCCCCGAGCTCTTAGAACTAGGACAGCCTAACACACCCATCCTGGGGAACTGAGGCAGGATTTCCAGGGTCAGCGTGCTAAGGAAGCTATTTTTTGAGAGTTCACCTGGCAAGGAAAATGTTTAGCTGGTGCTGATAGTTGCCCCTGCCTTCTTATCCTTTAGTTTGGATGGCAAACATTCTGATGGGTTTGCTGGAGGTTTGAATGAGTCAGGTAAGTAAGTCACATATGGAGTAGGTTTTAGGAACTCCTTATTTCTTGACTCACAACTGGCATTCACCTTCCCATAATCCCATAAAAGCCCTGTTGTCAGACTTTCTAGAACTTTTCCTGTAAAATCACTGTTACCAGAAAGCTCTTTTTTTTTTTTTTTTGGTTTGTTATTCAGAATCTGAAACAAGAACAAGATAAAATCATTTGTTTATGAACTCTAGTACTGTTCAAATTCTTTAGTACATTACAAATAAACTATTTAAGATCTTTATGTCTGGCATTTTGTTGTCCCCCATACATTAAGGAGATCTTACAAAAAAACAGATGAGAAGGATGTGATGGTTTATGCCATTAGTAAGGAAATTCTTCTTAGCACCTGACACAACAGTACAAATGAGATGGAGGAGGAGCTGCAAGTTGATGGAGTATGTAGTTCAGTTAGATACAGGAGGGGAGGTTTTTTTCTACAGCTGGAGTTGGCTGACATAGTACCCACTGGCCTCCTGACATGCAGGTATCACAGACTGAAATCTGTGTTAAATGTAAAATGGGCCCTGGATTTCGAAAATACAGTATGAAAAGAAAGTACATCATTTTATATTGATAACATGTTGAAATGAGAATACTTTAAAAAATTTATAATTACATGACTTGCATTATATTTCTGTTGGGTAATGCTCTTACCCTTTCTCAGCTGGACCTTCAGATGTAGTGTGCTTCATTTAATTTTTCTGAAAGGGAGAAAAAGGACCAAAACAAGACTGATAGGACATTTTCAGAAGCAAGCTTGAATTCATGGTACCTTCTGTGTAGCTTGTGAACACAATACTTACTGATAAAAATAGATACCAAAATTATCAAATTTGAATTATGTTTAATGAATCTGATTGGAATTCAAAACATGTAGAACACTAAGATTTCTCTTGGAAATAAGGTAAGTTCTGCTATTCTTGCTTAATTTCTTGATATATGGTATACCTTTTCATTTGTTTCAAGATAGGTTTGTTTCTTGTTTTTTATACTTGTTTTAAATATATATTTGCTTCTTATTTAACAAAAGCCTTCTGGGGGTTAGGAGTATTACTAAACAGTATTGATAGAAAGGTAAATAACCCAAACATGGCCCTTACTCTCATGGAACTAATGAATTTCAATTCAGAATAAATGAAAAAAATAGATAATAACCAAGACATAGTATGTTTTGTCATTAAGTGCTTTACCTCTGTAAATTCAACATGTTAATTGTAAGCCTAGAATTTATGTGTTCTTCTGGCATGTTATGGAAGATTAATAAAGTATTGGTTAAAACACAAAAAGTTTACCTAATTAGTTCATTAATTTATGAAAAACTAAAGGAAAAATGAAAGCAGAATATTTCTTTAACTTTAAATATAAAAATGAGAAAAATAAAATAGCATTTATGATAGTTTCTTTAGCCTTTCACGTTCTTTTAGGTACTAAGGAATTTAACAATAGAAATGTAAAGGAGACATTGATTTATGCCCCTAACATAGTTTAAAATTGCTGACTTTAAGAAGTTAAATTTATTTTAGCATATTACAGTTCTTAAATCAATATATTTGAGTCTTTTAGGAAAAAGTTAAACATAGATCTTACTTTCATTTACTACTGCCACTGTAACATATTATTAAAAAGATAGCATCTCAAAACAACACAAATGTATAATATTACAATTCAGTAGTGAGACATCCAACTCTGTCCTGTGCTAAAACCAATGTGTTGATAAAACTATTTCTTTCAGAGTTTCCCTGGTGGTGCAATGGGTTAAGCAACACATTATGATGCAAACCGCAGCCACTGCAGTACAAGTTCAATCTTTGCCACTGGCCGGGGAGGTGACCCACATGGCGCAGCAGATCTCTCCTGCCTCACCCGCTGCTCCCCTCAACAGTGTATTTCCATCCATCTGTCTGTTCTGTGTCCCACTCTGTCTTTGGAGAATCCTCTTACCCCCCTCCCCCCACTTCTGGCCTATACCCAGTGCTTGTATGCATAAATAAATAAACCTTTAAAAAAACACAACTATTTCTTTCAAAAGAATAATATATATATACTATATATGTATATATAATTATATATAATTTTCCTTATTCAGGTTGTTGGCAGAATTTAGTTCCCTGCAGTGGTAGTATTGAATCCCTTGGTTCTTTGTTCCCTGTCAGCTGAGGGATGTTCCTGTCTTCTAGAAGCCATCCACCTTCTCTAGATTGCAACTTCTTTTCTCCTTCAAAACCAGCAATGGTGGATTGAGATCCTCTCATCTAATTTCTTTTGTCTCCTATTGTTTTGCTCACTTAGTACAGTCTTTTAAGAAACTGATTAGGTTGGGCCTGTGTAGTTAATACAATCTCTCCATCTCAGGTACATAACTTTAATCATATCTGCAGGCTCCCTTTTGCCATAGTGAGGTAATGTATTGTCATAGTGAGTACTGGGCATGGAGACATTTTTAGGGGCCATTATTCTACCTAATAAGATCTCAGCCCATGCAATGTTTCTACCATGTTTTAGTATTTTCAGTACTTTCTATTATAATAATAGTGATAACAGGTAAATTTATGTAATGTGTAATATGTTCCAGATACTGTTCTAAATCTCTGTTCTGCATTTACTCATTTCGTTCTTAGAAATGCTATAGGAGGCAAACACTATTACTGTCTCCACTTACTGATAGAGAAATAGGTACATTTTGAGGAAGTAACTTGAATAACTTCCCATAGCAGTTAAGTGGTGTAATGTGTACTTGAATTTAGGCACTCTGGTTCTGGAGTGTGTGGGTACTTTGAATCACCAAGTAGTAAAAATTTCTGAAGGTCTATTTACTAAACATGCATTAGTGATATAGCAACCTGACCTGTAATGTCAGAAACAGACATTACAGTGTCTCCATTCAAATTCTACCCTTACTGTTTACTGGATGACCCTGAACAGGTTACTTAACCTTTCTGATTCTCAATTAACAAACTGAATAATAACACTTTAGGATAAATGAGGCACTATATAAAGGACATAGAATAGTTCCTCTACATATGAAACTTTTTAGCTATAGTTGTCTATGGCAATTCAACTTGTAAACACATTTATTCTATGAAGAAATAGAATTTCCTTTAGGTAAATTCAGTTTCTTTATGAGATGAAATTAAAAATTAAAATTTTCCTTTCAATACACAACAGGAAAATTAAAATTTTCCATTCTATACCTCTGAATCCTCCTCACTCCAGTCTAACTTTTGTCTTTCTACCAGTGTTACTTTCTAGTGCAATCTAATTATACACTTTATTTGTTTTTATCATATATTTAAACACTCAGTCCAGACTCTAGTTCCTTCAGGTTAAGGTCCAAACTCCTTATTAGGGCATTAGGATGCAAACTCCAAATATTGTCTTCTGCCATTCCTCTACCTGGTATTTGTATAACCATCATTTTTAATTTGTCACTATTTTGAGGGAAACTCGTGATGGGAGAGAAGGAGGAGAGGCCAATGGCATATCCTGGGGTCTCTGGACATAATGCTTTCTAATACCCCTCCAAAACTCACCCTCTTTTTCAATAATCTGTGTTGTCATTGCCTAATTCAGTACCTTCTTCATCCCCATACTTTGTCATCTTCTAACAAATTCATGGCCTTCAGCCTTATTTTCCTCCCTGCTTGCCAGAATGACCTTTCCAAAAAATGAAACTCCACGCATTATTCTTACTTCAAACCCTTCAGTGAGCTCCCCCCACCAGCTAATGCCCTATAAATATTCCTTTTTCTATGTCTTAGCATATTACCTACTTGTACTGTAGCATTTAAGGCACTACATTTGTGTATTTAAGTACTTTTTTTCTATAGCATGAACTCATTGGTAAGGAATAAGATGCTTTTGCTTGAATGAATGAACTATATTATTTTGTCATTGTCCATTTGCATGTTTTTCCCTTGTCACAAAACTGAAATATTTAAGGGGAGGTTCATTGTTTAATTCATTTATCTTTTCCTCTGTGCTCAAGATGTAGGAGGCTCTTAGTAATTGTTCAGTGGATGCACTGTGAAAAATCACCCAGAATATATATAACTTTAAAAATTCTGCTTACATCTAAAGGAAATATCTGAAATCACTTACTGGGAATATATAAGGTCATGATTTCAGAGGAAGCATAACTAGTGATTAAAAGCAAGCACTTTGGAGTTAGAGTGCCTGGACTTGAATTCTGACTACCATGTAATCTTGAACATGCTAATGAATCTGTGTTTGTTCTTTAAAACAGACATGATGATGATAATATTAATAACTACCTTTTAAAGTTATTAGATGCAAATGAGTTAATGTTTATAAAGTGTCTATAACAGTGTCCACCACAACAGTCTAAGTGTTAAGTAAAAAGACAACAACTTATGTCTCATTGCTTTCAGTGATAGCTAATACCTTATAGGCCAGTGTTTTATAATTGGGATGTTTAACTAGACTTTTAAAATTCTTAATGATTTTTAATATCTTACATTATAGAATCATCACACATGTTCATTAAGCATTTAAAGAGTACTTGTGTTTGACTCCTTTTGTAAATAAGTTACATAGTTTTATTACTGATAAAATGTAACAATGCCACAAATTTAAGCCTTAAAACCTTACTTTTATTAATTTGTGGTTCTAGGTCAGAAGTCCAAGACCAGTCTTACCAGCCTAAGATAGTTGTCAGCAGCAGGGTTGCATTTTTTTCTGTGGACTCTAAGGTAAGACCCATTTTCTTGTCCTTTCCATATTCTAGAGGGTGTTCACATTCATTGGCTTTTGGCCTACTTCCTTCATTATCAAAGCCAGAAAGATTGCATCTCTCTCACCACCCTGCAGTCCATATCTCTTTCTCTAACTATAGCAGCAGAGGTTCTCTCTTTTTAAGGATTCTTGTAATAAGAATTAGGTCCACCAGAATAATCTAAGTCAATCTCCCAGTTCAAGGGCCTTAACTTAATTATATCAGGAAAGTCCCCTTTCCCATGTAATTTATTCACAGATTCTGGGGTTTGAGTGTGGGTATCTTTGGGGAACCATTCTGCCTACCACACTTTTGTACTGTAAATGAATCACTGCTGAAAGGTATATAGTTTATACCTTCTGAAAACAGAGACAATATTAGCTAAATTGTGAACAATTGTGTCAGTATCGTTTATCATTTATTCCCCAGTGGTTGGTGAGAGCCAAATCTGCTTAGCTGAGTACTAAGGTACTGTAGGGCTCACCGATCAATGTCCTTGTTTTCAAGGTCTTTTATTCTAGTACAAAGGGAAGAACAAACTCATGTTATTTGAATATCTGCTATGGATAAACCCTCTACAATGAGCTTCCAATATAATAATCCCATTTAATTTCCATGTGACTTTATAATTGTAGTAGGCAGCCTAAAGATAATCTTCGATAATCCCCCCATGTAGTATTCATTTCCACATGTTTCCTTATCCCTCTAAGTGTGAGAATAACCTAATGATTCTATCAATCAATGGAATACGACAGCTGTGATTTGATATAATTTCTGGGATTAGGTTACAGATGACTGTGACTTCTCTCCTGACTATAATATTTCTCTTTGACTAGCTTGTTCTGATAACTCAAGTTGCAATGTACTCTATTACCCTACAGAGAGGTCAACTTGTCCAGGAACTGAGGGTATCCTCCAACCAATAGCCAGAAAGGTAATAAGGCCTTCACTGAGGAGCTAAAACTATCAACAACTAGTGTGTGAACTTGGAAGTGGACCTGTTTCTAGTTGAGCCATGCTTATTGCAGCTTTATAAGCTATGCTAAGCCAGAACCATATTCGTGAATCATAGAATTTATGCCATTATATTTTTTAAAGCTATTACATTTTGGATGATTTGTTACGGATCAACCGATAATTAGTATTCAAGTGAAAAATATTTTGTGTAGATAAGGAAATAAAAAGTTGGAATGATAAATTAGCTTTAGTCTCTCAGTTATTAGTGAAAAATCTTTTCATTACAAATAATAGTGCTAATTATGCAAAGTTAGAATATTGGTAGTAGCTTACATTTCTTGAGCACTTACTAGAAGTGAAGTAGTTTTCAAATCATTATTTGAATGACTATGTGAGTCAGTACTATAGGTACTATAATTATCTCCATTTTATAACTAATGAAATTGGAACTAGGAGAGGTTAAAGAATATGTCCAAAATCCTAGCTAATCAACCTTTTAGCAAGATTTAAACCAGACTGTATGAGGCTAGAACACTCACTCTTGTATCGTAAATCATTCCCTGAAAGTCCTTGTCTTAAGGCAAAGATGATGGGTGCAGCAGGAAGAAAAGGAAGGACTCCAAGGATTCACAAGCAGTTGAGATTAATCTTGACCAGGTGTTGGGAAGGTAACTGACCTAACTCTTGAAGGCTGGATAGAATTTAGATATGAAGGAGAAAAAGCTTGAGATTTGATGAGAAAACACCATCTTCCTGTCTAGAGCTGGGATGGATTAAGAGGAATAGTGTGAGTTAAATTTAGGTAGTTTGAAGTTTGGTTGTAGTTATAAAAAAGATTAGGAATATTTTTTATAAAAAAATCAGATTGTTGATTTTTGACTAGTAATTTATATCAAATGCATATTAGTTTAAACTGCATAGTAGAACAATTGTAGAAATAATATGCAGTGAATTTGAAAGGAGTCTGTACAGATTGTATGAAATATATTTACTTCCAGTGAAGTTCAAAAGAAAAATAGATTGCAGGGTTTTTTTTTTTGGAATAGGAATGCCATGGAAACTTTTGCATGGTTAAATTTCTTAATACTTTCAAAGATATTTGTATATAGTTTAAGCAAAAGTACATAAATATCAAAATTTGCAGGTCTTTTTTCTTATAAAAACAATGGCATTAGTGGTTAATTCAATGCACAAGTATGTCACTAAAACTAGAGCATATAGAAATAAAAAACAATTGTATTTTTAGTTTTAAGGAGTAGGACTTAAAGACAGCACTATAGAAGGAAGTCATATGAAGTAGGGCTTAAATTATTATCCTCTCCTTTTCTGAAAACATCATTCAAATTCACTAGATGGAAATTTAATTTTGTAAGATGTCTGTACTGCTCAAATTTGTTTATGGTGTGAGCTTTCAATTTAGACAATTTATCATTACTTGGAGAGGAACGTTTTCTCTTAAACCAGATTGAGTTTCCTTTCCAGGGAATAGATGTATCCAGGAAAAATGTTTCCACAGCTCATAGCTAGCCAAAAGCAGTTGCCATGGAGGAGTGGAGAGCTCATTGAATAATGACAAAAGGAAAATATGTAATCCCTTTTCCCGTAGTCTCTCTGTGTCCTTGACATGCCTTAAAGCTCTCCAGCCCATAGATTCAGGCAGTTTATATTTTATTCCTGAATTTTAGGATTGAACTTCTGTTTCACAACAGTATTAACCAGGCAATTGCAGATATAAATACATAGTGAGACCTGATTTTGATTTACCTCATGGTTATGCGACCTTTGGAATTTCCCTTAACTGTCATAGTCTCAATGTCTTAACCTCTCATCTGTTTGACCTGTCCTCTAAGAGTCCTTTTTGTTTTAATGGGCTAAGATTCTAAAGATCAATTTTGTATGTCTATAGTTTCAACCCAATTCTACACTTAAGCATGTAGGCCTCTATTCTATCTCCATGTTGGAAGCCGTCCTTCTATGTTTGCAGGCTTTTTGCAATAACATAATTATATCCATAAGAGGTTAAATCCTAAATTCATAACCTAGCCCCAATTTGGCTCCTCTTCTTGTTATTTTTGATCTTATAATTTAGTGGAGGATACTCCCTCCACCTCTCAGGCAGATTCTACATAGTCCTAGAGGAATAAGTTTGAACTCATTCCCTTGTAAAATATCTCCCTTTTCTGAATGTATGTATTTGTACTGTATATCTTATTGTCATAACAGAGGAAGTCAGTGAGGAAAAGAGAAAAAAAAAATAAGGTAATAATTTAGCCTGAGACCATTAACCTTAGCAACCTCAGCATCCAATGCTTCATCCCCAGCCCACAGCTTCCAAACCTGGAGGTTTGCAGTGACTCTGAGAATCAGGGGATTTCATAAAATATAAGCCTCTGAAACCATCATCAGGTGTTCCAAATAAGAGCTTTTCATCAGAGGTTCAGGACATATCTGCAGTCACTAGTCTGTAGCCTTCAAAAATGTGGGGAGTGGAATAAAAACTTACATAGGTGCACAGGATTTCACATGGTTTCTAAATGGTCTGGAAAGCATCCAGAAGTACTGATGTTTCTTGAATTTATGAATTATTGTGTTGGTCTTCCTGTGACTCATTGTGTAAGGATCTAATGACTAAACATTGCTCTTGGATTATCATTGGGTTTTAGAAATTCCCTGAAAATTGGATAAAGGCAATACCAGAGCTATAAGAACGAGGCTTGGAGTTAAAGATATTTGTTTGCTTATGTCTACATACACTGAGTTGAATGCCTTTGGCAAATAATAGAATTTTAAGAATTATTTTATCTTATGTAAAGTGAAGACTACTTATCAGATAACTTTTAAGGATGTTTCCAGTTCTCAATTTATATGATTCTAAGAGTAGGTTGCCATATACCTATACATACTTTACATTAGACCCAGACATCAAGGTGGATGACTATCAGAGGGTAGTGCTGCTTGACTAGACTTTGACATTATCTAGAGTTGTAGAGATGCAGATTTAATCTAATTTGATTCCAAAAATTCTGAGGAGAAATGCAGCTCTGAGACTGTAAGTTAGGCTTGCTGTTGCTGTACCATCTCTACTTGTTTTGTTTTATTATATTCAACTTATAGAGATAACTTTAAAGTGTTCTAGCAATTTGTACAGTAAGTCAACATAAAATCTATGTTTTCCATATTTACTTCTTTAAATTTACCATTTTTAAATAGTTTACTATGGTTCACTCATCCAGAGACATTGCAACACTTTCTACTAATTATATGTTCTTAGTTACTTTGGAAGGCAGCTATGCTCACCACTATACCACCAACGCCGGACGTGTTCTTAGTTACTTTGGGAGAATATAAAAACTTATGAGAAAGCACTTGTCCTTAGATAACTTGTATATAAGTGGAAAAAGCTCTCCCCCCAAAAAAATATGCACGGCATTTTGCAGGAGAATAGAGTTACTTAAAAGGGAAAATGTATGTTTTGATTTTTTTAAATAAAGTACTTTTGTGGGTATATTGTGAAGATCATTTTACTTAGAAACAGCTTGATATCTTTCTTTTCTCAGAATGCAAATCTCCTTTTAAAGATAAATGTTGCCGAGGTATTTTTAATTATGGAGGCTGGGCACTTATTTCCCCACATTCACATACTTCCAAAGGGATTTGGACTATGGAAGAGTTTCATAGTTGTTTAGAGAAATAAGAATTTAGGTCTTTATAATTACAAACATTACTTCCCAATTCTAACTTCAGGTTCTATTCTCTGTAGTATTAAACCTTCCAAGTTGTGTTACATCAATACAATGCATAATCTGCCTGTGCTGGAGCAACCAAACACTGGTGAGTCTCTAGAATACATTGAGATGAGAATGTCTCAGCTAGTTTTATTGTAAGTTACTTTTTTCTAAGTGGTGAATTACCAAATAGAAATAATTTAGAAAATAAAAGTTTATAAATTTATCTTTTATAATTGAACGTAGAAAAAGTCAGAGGAGCAAAGATGTAGTTTGACTATGGGTTCATTATGTAAGCAATATCTGGTCATATTGAATCATAAGTTTGGGGTAATCATGATGAATGCAAACACTTATTAAAATCTTATGCCATATCCATATGTTTAAGGAGTGATTAGTGAAAACAAACATTTCTAAGTATCATATTTTATATTTTAAAATAATGGTAATTTATAATAAAGTAATATTAAGCACACAGATTAAATAAATTGTCCCAAATCGGAAAGGTCAGAAGTTGCTCTCACTCTGCCATCATTGTTCTTTATTACCATGATATGCCTCATCTCCCCAAATCAAACTGTACCTCAGGTCCCCTCATTTTGAGGCCTGGGGTCAAATTCTAGAACTTGAGCACCTCCCGTCAAAACTTGTTTTTCACTTAGTAGTAAATAAGTGAGCTGTGAAGAAGTCAAATAAATAGCCTGTAGCCAGGGCCAGCTACATAATTTAGAGAGCTCAATAAAAATATAGGAAAAAAGTATTATTTTTTTTATTTGATTTCCTTTTTAAAAGCAATTTTCTTTTTTTAGGGCAACTTGGTTTCCAATCCCACATATGACTCGGAAATAGAGGATCCTATCTTTTTAGGTGCACTCATATTTCAATACAGAAACTTTTCCTTTCTCTTATGATCTCCCCCATTATAGTATTTTTAACTTGCCATTCAATGCTCTAAATAATTAAATATTAACTGTTTAAATTATTGGTGTGAATTTTTCATTTCTTTTTCTAATATGCAATATCTGTGAATGTAAGACCATTTAATTTATATGTGGAGTCACCAAAATTGCATGATTCTTTGTTATGTAGCTTGTATGTATTTTTTTTTCCTTAGTAGAACAGTGGAAGCTCTGCAAAAACCTAACAACTATTTTCCCTTATTGACACACATTTACAAAAGTTTAAAATCTCTGGTTTACTGATGAGTAAGGAAGGACTGAAAGGAAAGGAAACATGGATTGTCCTTTTCTGTCCTTTCCTTTTCTGTTATTTCAATGTAAAGTAGTTCATAAATTTGGGGGACATCATGATATGAATAAGAAAGGATATAACATATATCCTTGGCTGTTCATCTTTCTTAGAACACTATTTTTTTTTTCTGTGTTTGAAGAAAATCCTGGTTAAAGTAGAAAACATAGCCTCTTAGGGCTGTGGGTATCCTCACTTATTTATAGATGAAAAATACTACGTGTTGGATTTGAGTTTATGATTTTTTTTCTTATTGTGGGTTCACTGGAATTCTGTGCCCATGGAAATCATGAATACCACATCAGGAGATAAGAAACAGAACAGGTTTAGCATGCATTTTACTTTAAACTCCTGTGCTGAGGCATATGGGGCTTCACTTACAAAACACATGTTCAAATCTGATATTATTGAGAATTTTATAATGGCATTATGTAAGTCCCTTTGAGGCAAGACCCTGCACATGTCACATGCTTGTGAATCAGACACTGCTTTTGGCCTTATGATGAAATGGGAGCTGGATTAAACAGAAATCACTTTTTAAATCATCACCAAACATACTAAAGATATAAGGGCTTAGGCCAGGAGGGTTAGATATTATTACAAACAGGGTAGATCACAAAGTGATCAAGACAGGGTAAGCATGTCTACAAAGATAGGATGTCAATCGGTTACTGCTATACTGAAATGAGATCCCTTAGTATAACAAAAATTTGTCTAGTATTAACAAATAGTTGATAGCGAAGTGTGAAAAATATGGCAGTTGGGAGGTTTTAGCATACTTCAAGGGCAGGAACAATTCAATGGCAGGCAGTAGAATTAATTGTTCAAGTAACAAATTTTCAAGGATATTAGATCAAAACCATAATATATCTGTTTTGGGAAGGTCAGAGCCCTAGTGGGGAAAACTAGGAATTCTAAAGCTCAGGATGTTGACCTTACAATCTCTCTGGACCCTCTATATAAACAAAGGTTGCCACCCTTTCTTTCCATAGAAAGGACTAGCACTTCAACTCTTCTGGGAGATGTAGCAGAAACCCCTCCCTCCAGGGTAATCTGTGGCTGCCTTCATTGCCTTTCCTAGCTGCCAGGCCAATAACTAGGGATTGGATTTTTAAGAGTGCTTGGTTAAGGAACCAGAATGTAAATCTGAATAAGCAAGAATTTATTAACTTGAGGGTACTTTCTTGGGAAATAAGGATTAACACCCTAGCAAAACCCTAGGCAAGGGGCACATGTGCCATTCTGGTGGTTTTTAGAAACAGGGAAATGAGAACCAACTCCCAATAAATTAAAAATGCCTGAGTTGAACTGGCAAATGGTAGAAGGAGGAAAAATGTGTGAGAGAAGTGAGTGTGTTTGAGTGGGTATATTACGTATGACCAGAAAACCCACCAAGAGATTTTGTTTCATGAAATGACAAAGAAAACAAACCATTCACCAAAGTCATGAGGAATATGTTGCTAAGAGAGATGCAGACCAAGAAAGGTGGTATGTGGTCACATGTCTGTGATAATTTCATGAACTGCTAACCTAGAGGATCCATCAGTCATGGTATTGGTGCTTAACCACCAGAAACCAGGGAGCCACAATTATTTAAAAAAACCTGCCAAAGCCACAGGGAGTTGTGGTGATGATAAATAAAGCATGTGTACACATGGCACAAATTTGGTGCTATTTAATATCAATAATAGAGCAAGAGAGAGGAAGAGGGAAAGGAAGAAGGAGAATGATAGAGACATGTCATGCCTAATAAAAAAAAATCAAAATCCTTAGTTCTCTGCTTAATCCAGAGGCAAAAGTTGATTTTCAGTATGAAACCCACTGACCAAAGAGGTACCTTTAAAAAGGAAGGACTCTTTAACTCCTTGTCATGTAATCACTATGACAGTTCTCCTATCATTCCCAAAGGAGTTAGCCAAATTTTGTTTGGCTAAGAGAACACAGGAAGATGGAATAATGAGGCATTCTAGGACTAGTGGACTTAGGGTCTGAGTTGACATTGATAATCAGAGAGACCCAGAGTCCAAGCGGTCTCCTGTTGGTTAGTGATATGGAGACCAAGTAATAACTGGAGTCCTGAATACAATCTAGCTCACAGTACAACCATATGTTCCATGGGTCCACCCAGTGATCATATCCATAACTGCATAATCAGATTTGATATACATGGTAATTGGATAACCTGTTCCTTTGGATTCCCAGCCTATGGAGTAAGAGCTATATAATGCTGAAGGTCAAATGGAAACCTTTAAAACTAATCTCCCCATAATATCCTGTCATGACAGTAAACCAAAACAGTATTTTATCTTACTGGGAATGGTAGAAATTAGTGTCTCGATTAAAGATCTAGATGATACAGAGGCAGTATTTCTGACCATATATTAATTTATATTCCCAGTCTGGCCTCCACAGAATTTATATGGATCTGGAAATAACTATGGGTTACTCTAGGTGTTATCAAGAAGTAACCCTGATTAACATTGCTGTGCTAGACATGGTATTAATGATAAAACACATAGGTATACAGATATGGCAATGATTTGGCAGATGCATTATTTTTACAGTCCAATGGTAAAAGGGGATCAGAAACAGTTCACATTCATATGGGACAAAGGACAATAGTCATATGTGAAAAAAGGAAGAAAATCCCCAAATTTGAATTATGGCTAGGTAGTATGTGCAATCCCAAAATAGAGGGCAACTATATATTATAGTCATTTTGGATACATCTGAGAGATACAGTAGAAAGAGGGAAAATCTTCCCAGTGGGAAGACCTGTGAGAAGTGAAGTTTGCCATTCATTTTGTACAAGGGGAAATGGTCTGAGGTGAAAATATTCATGGAATTTTGGGCAGTGGCCAATGGCCTGGTGATTTTAAGGGTTTAGAAGGAAAAAGACTACAAGATTGAAATCAAAGAGTTCTTGAGTAGATGCCTAGGATTAACATATGAAAGTGAGTACAAAATATGTTATCTTTTTTTTTTTTCACTTTTAATCACCAGAAAATATATTTAAGAGGCACTAGTCAACTAAGTCAATAAAACAACTTACAACAAGTTAATGTTAGCTGATCGGTGCTCTCTGACATGGTGAACAGATGAAGTGACGATGGTGGCAGGGGCAAGCTATGTATAGGTCAACAGCAAGGACTCTACCAAAATGACCCAAGAACTCCCTTAAAACTTTGTAAAACATTTCTTTTTTTTTTTTTTAAAGATTTATTTATTTATGCATACAAGAGCTGGGATACAGGCCAGAGGTGTGGGGGGGGGGG
>JAGFMF010011568.1:6361453-6468207 GCA_019455555.1 Galemys pyrenaicus
GAGGGGAGCAGCGGGCACAGCAGGAGAGGTCTGCCGTGCCATGTGGGTCCCCTCCCTGGCCGGAGGCAGGGATCGAACTCGTGCTGCAGTGGCTGCATTCTCTTCACAGTGTGTTGCTTAACCCGCTGCGCCACCAGGGAGGCCCTGTAAAACATTTCTTAAACTGCACAGCAACCCTCTAGTCTTCTACCCAACCTCTCGTTTCCTTTCCTTCAATCAGACGTGTCAAGCTCTGATGGCTATTGCAAACTTATCTGGCTCTCTCCCTATTTCCTTTCACAAAGGAATTTTCCCTAATAAAATTATTTCATATTTAATTCTGTCTTGGCATCTTGTTCTTGGAGGATCTGGGCTTCTATAGCCCTTTATCTTAGGGATGTAGAAATGTTCTTGGATTTGACTCGAGTTCTACTTCCTAGAAGTAGCTTCCTGCTCTGCCATTTTCCATGTCTCCTACCCTTGTCTTCTTATCCTCCTTGTACATACCTGGAAAGAATATTGGATGCTTTGCCTTTTCTGGGAACTGAGTAACTCCATCATACTGTTTTCTGCTTCAAATGTTAGGATCCCAACACACAAGATAAGTAATAATTGGTTAAATATCTCTTATTCCTATAAGTGAGGATACAACTCTCTCCCCAAATATTACTTTGCATCTATTTAATTCTGGTTAGCTTAATTTTCCAATAGCCACACCCATGATTGTCTTTGAGACATTTCTCTCTCTAGAATCATTTGCTGGTAATTTAAGAGTACTTTCTAAAGGAAAGGCACTCCTTTTCCTGAACATTTTGATCAACTGGAAGACTTTATTTCATTCTGCTAAAGAGTATTTGTTCACATAACCTCATGCTGACACTTACCATGTTTAATTTTTATCGTCAAGTGTTCACAGATTCCTTTTAGCTTTCAGCCTCCTATTTGTAATACCATCACCTCACCACACCATTTTGTGTAAATTAGAAATACCATGCTGTGGGCAATCCTGTTGAGTTCAGACTGTTGCTGAGTTTAGTGTCTTTATTTTCCTTTCATTCATTGTCAAACTTTCCACAAAGAAGCCTGATAATATGTCAGTTCTTCAATTTTTACTTTTTTGCCTTAGTTATTCTGCTTGAGATTTACTGAAGTATTTTTGACTTGTTATTTTCATTTCTGCTACAGCACATAGAAAAGAGGATCAAGGACTTGACCAAAGAACATGCAAGCATATCAAAGAGAAGAGGAGGAACCAGCTGAAGAGACCAAGAAGGAGCCACCAATGGGGTGGTATAGGTGGGAGGGTACCTAAACAGATGAGAAAGAAGCTATCAAATAGAAGATACAGCAATTGTACTCAATGCTGTAGAGAAGTCAAGCCAGATACATACTGAAAGTTGTCATTTACTTTAGCCACATGGTCTTTGATGACCTGTTTTGGTAGAAGAATAAGGTCACAGTTAATTTCAACAGTTCAAGTGGGAATCTGTATCTGCTTCCTTCATTATATAAAAAAATCACTCCCTTCTCTCTCTGTTTCTTCAGTTCTGCCTCTCTGCCAATCATCTCAATAACCAGAGTCAGAGACTCTTCCTTTCTTAAAAAATGTACCCTATTTCCCCCTAATTTAATATTTTGTTCTGTTTCCAGAACAAATTTAATATTTTGTTCTGTTTGTTCTATTTGTAAATCTCAGAAACCAGGGTTGCATTTCACCCAACACTTAGCATGAAGGGCGGTCCTGTATAGTTTGGATGATGATGACAGTTCACCTTAGTGCATATCTTCCTTTCAAATCAATTGACCCCTCGGACCAGTAGTCAGGGTGTAAAAATTATCAGATCTGATTTCAAAATAAAATCTGGAAAAAGAATCTAGTTGATAGCACACCTGGATTCTAACCCTGATTCTGAATTGATTGAGTCAATGTTCTTAGTTATAAGAACTATCTTGGCAAATCAGTTTAAAAAATCCTATCTTTGAAAGAGAGATTCTTTATGGTTTCCTCAGATTCATAAAAGTCTATGCCTTACTGCCTTTAGCTTTTCATACATTTTAAAATCAAATGTCAAATTTTAAAATTTAAGTTTAATAAATTATTTCACATCATTTAATAGTAATTATTGTTATTATAATTATACACATTTAAAAATATCAACTTATTCTTCCCAAATGTTTGAAGAAATGGGTAATATCACTCATGTTTTAACTATTTGGCAGTGGAAGCTAAGAGAGTCTAAGTAATTTACTGTGTTTTGAAGTTGATAAGGGAGAACAACTTAGTGTTGCCTGATATGAAGCCAGCTGGTATATGTTTGAAATACGGTTCTCTAAGTTACTCACTTCAGGCAGTGTAACTTTGGAAATTGATTTAAATGCTGAGGTTCAGTTACTTAAACTGAAAGATAGAGTTAGAGTCAATATTTGCTTTATGGATGTTGGGAACATTACCTGTGATAATTCGGGTAAAATATGTTAATATTCCTCAGTTTGTAGTATGCCTCCAATAGATATAAGCTCTTGATAATTTATTATCTTTGTCATATCATTGGGTGTTCCAGTGTCATCTGATGCCTATACCATTTGTCTGCCTGGTTATTCAAACCCATTTTTATTTTGGAATTCCAGTAACTAGAAGATAAGAGAACTTTTTGAGGAAAAAACAAAAACTAGTATAATAGTAAGAAAAATATTATCATTGTCTATCAGTTTCCAATATCAAAATTGACAAATCTAGGTAGCCCAAATTTGAAAATGTGCAGAGAGGAAGATCACCAGTAAATCACTTCATTTATTTTCTCTTTCAAAAACATATTTTTAAAAACAGCAGGATAAAAAAGGAAAGTTGTATTAGAAAAAGGGCTGTTACCCTACTACACTTCCTGTGATTGATTATATTTTCTCCCAGAAATTGAAGAAAAGGAGAAGAGAACATGAGGGTTGATTGCATCAAAAGTGTGACACGAATAAAAGAATCAAGAAATCACATATAGTCTGCACAGAAGTCAACTAATAAATCAAAAGCATGTCCTTAGCTAAGTCAGATGTTTCTTTGAAACAGCATATGGTGCAATTCCAATATGCTCTATATTCAGCTACCTAACAGGTTGTCTTGTGCTTTCAACTAGTGAAAAAATCTAGCAGCATACATGTTTATACAGCGGTAAAACATTTCAACTTTATTTTATGCCCTGATTAGCTATTACTAGCCTCATAAATGGAGACAACAACCCTTTGGCAGGAATGAACATTAATTGTTACATCTTATGTTAAATTTTTTTCATATTTTCTTCTTTATGTTAAATTTGCCAAGTTTTCCTTCCTTCCATATAATGTATTTAAAAGAAATTTTGGATTTTTTTTTTAAAAAAATCTATCACTTGTAGATTTGAAAGCCATAAAATTAATATATGCCATAACAATTTTAACCAGATTAAATCCTCATGACAATATCATGTCCTAATCAGGAAAGAATGAAGTTTATAACCTTGAAAAATGTTAGATGACTCTATCTTACTATAAAGGACAGTGTAATTAAAGTAAACTAGTTCACATGGATTTTTTTAAACTCTCAAAATACTAGAGTCCCTGACTATGTAAAGTGCTGTGGGTGGATGTAACTTTGTAGCAAGAGAAAGCTGTTAGACTATAATTAATTGACATAGGTAGGAGGAATTTGTTTCAGTAGATGGTTGTTCTATTTTTCAAAATTATATTTAATTGTCTTTATATGGAAATATCATTGTTATTCAAGGTCAAATCTGCAAAATATATATTTATCCTCATACATCCCTTGACCATAAACTGTATTCACTCATGTTTGTTGATCAATGATACCAAATAAGGACAGTCTTCTAAAATAATTTATTGAGCCCTATATTTTATAAGACACAAAAAGGAAAAACAGTTAGGAGGGTATTAGTGAAAGAGTAATTTTGGAATAGAAAAGTGATGAGATATTGGTACAGTTTTCTAACAAGCTTTTTTTTTTTTTTTTTTACTTTTCCTATGCTTGTAAGTCAGTAAGTAATTCTAAATTAAAACCAAAGTCCCTCATCTCTAATAACTACACTTGGCAGGATCCATGGAATTCATGAAGAATAATGGTGGAGTCTTGCTTTCATGTGGAGATATTTAAGTGAGAGTGTTATAAGCTACTTTGCCAGGATTCTGAATCCAGATTATCTTGCTTATTTCTTTGTTTCAATAACTGTTCATTATTTCCCAAGGCCACTATTCTTGTATTTATCATCTATTCACAGAACATAGTATTTCCAAGAGTGTGGTGCTATCAGCAACAGCAAAACAGAGACGCTATGCTGAGAATTCAAGTGATCAGATGTTGATGGGATTTGCTGTGTGCTGCAGAAGTGCAGTAGGTATGTTAGCCATGTGATTTTTTTCCCCCAACTAAATTTTCTTCCAAATAAAGCAATTGAAGAAAATAATAACAATAAAAAAAGAAATGGCTCTAGTGAAGTGTTTCCTTTCTGATATGTATTTGGCACACATCTCAATAATTTTTTTCACTGGTAGAGGCTCAAGACCAATTGTATTCATAGTTGGAAAAGATGAACAAGTTAGTAACTTGCTGACTTAGCTTCAGGTCATGCATATGTATAACCTTGCCCCTTTCTTGGGTTCCACATGCAATAAGTGTAATTGTCAAGACTGAGCAAAATAAAACTTTTCCCTGTCTCCTACTTAATTTTTCCATGACTTGTTCTTTCTCTGAATTTTATACTTTGCCTAATATCAAACTTCTAATTGTCTTTGCTTCCTTTCCTGTTTGCTTGCTTGTCCAGACTTCTTATTGTTCACAGCTGCTCGTTGTCCTGTTGTCAACTGCCTGACTGTTTAGGTTTCTCCATTTGCTATAATTCCATAACATAATACATATAGGTTCCAAGTTAACATCCCCTTTTGTACTTTGGGATGCCTGGTTGCTTCCTTCGTTCATTCAGGTTAGCTTGGCTGTACTATCTGAACTTCTCCTGTGTTCTGGTTCTTTGATTATGGGAAAGAAGAAGAAAAATGTGGGCAGAAACTTAGGAAGATGGCAGCAGTGAAATTTCAGAAATTTTTGTTGCTTGCCTCTGCCTTGGAGATGT
The DNA here is from genome assembly GCA_019455555.1 of Galemys pyrenaicus. Lineage (NCBI taxonomy): Eukaryota > Metazoa > Chordata > Mammalia > Eulipotyphla > Talpidae > Galemys > Galemys pyrenaicus. The sequence goes on from JAGFMF010011568.1 coordinate 6,366,544, forward strand.
CCTGGATGGTTTCTTCCATTCCTTTGTTCCTCCCTAATTGTTTGGAGAAGTGGTTGTGAAACCTTGATTAATTTGAAAGTGTGTATGTGAGCTTACAGGTAGTGATTTTGGTAGCTATTTTGATTCTATCTACACATAAGTAACCGTAACTGCAAGCTTCTTTTCTGTTAATTCCTGGAATTGCCTCATTTCTTCCCCTGGTGTGAAATTTTGTCCCTCTCTAAAACAGAACACATTCTTTTTCCTAATGTGTAAAGCACACTCATTAATTTCTCACTTAGTGATGATTCATTAATTGTGGAAGGGCATGTGAGCTGCAATAGAAGTGACTCCTTTAATTTAATTTAACAAACATTTATTGAGTGTTTAATGTGCAGAGCAAAGCACTAAGCACGAGACCCAAAGAGACCCAGTTTGGATGATATGTAAATTATCTTTTCAGGGGGATAAATGTTTAATAAACTTTTCTGAATCACATCTAATTGGTAAAGATTCTATTATATTTTTAAGTTCCAATAATACACTATCTATGATTATTTGTAATAATAAAACTATTAATAGCATAAAGAAATACACTTGGACTGCATCCATAGAGAACAGTAATTTGTATTTGGATAACTTACCTACAGTTCATATTTTTATAAAACAGTTCCAAGTCAAGATTAAACCCTGCAATATACCATTGTCATATCTTCCTTTTGTACTTTCTTCTCTCTTAATTGCACTACATATAAATAATAATGGGTTAGAATTAAGGAGCCAGAGAAGAACTTATATTTGAGCAAAATAGGATATAGTGAAATAATCATTTAATTTGATTACATTTTATGTCATAAAATCATGGAACATTAAAACAAAGACTTAGGGATCAGGTTAATTTCATTTTACAGGTAAGGAGACTCAGACCTAAGGAGAAAGTGTCGTTTCCCCAAGATTGCCTAGTTAATTGGAATTAGAAATCAGCTTTTGATTTAAGTCTGAAGTGTTGCTCATGATTCTTTAAATGGTAAGGGAAAAAACAATTCAAAGTAACTTAGAAATTATTGGTCCTACCATTGAAAACTGGGCAGATTTCTGTCATGATTTGATCTTAGGGTTCTAATGGTTTTATTTTCATTCAATCTGTGTTTTCTCTCCACCCTACCCCTTACCCCCCTCAGTTTACAAGCCCCTGCTGTCATTCTGTGGCCTCATTTCCTCTTACTGGGAACAGGTTTCATTCATGTAGTTGGCAAAGAACGTTCATAAGCAGTCACTGTAGAGTGTGTTCCTGGCTTACCGAATTAATGGAAAACATGAAATAAAACCCTTTTTATTATTATTATATCTGTCAGTACTCTGATTGCCCATGCTTGAGTCACATTGCAATACCATGCCAGTCATCAAGTCCAAAAGTACAGGGAATCAGGATTGGCCAGGTGTAGCTCACATGTCTACTTCTCTTTGGTCGAAGAAGCCTTTTTGGCACCAAAATAAGGCCAATTTTGGGAAGTGTTCTGGATAGATTAAAAACAATGGTTCCATAGCCCATTACATTAGAAAACAAGCTAAATGGGTTTATCATTAAAATAAAACAGACATAGTTGACACTTGATTTATACTTAGGAAATGTCATAAAAATTAGAGATAGTGATTACGATATTGTTTGCCTTATTGGATCTTCTTGTCAACCCTGAATAATTTTTAAAAGTGTACTATTCTTTTCTTTTTATATATTCCTGTGCTCTATAATCCAATGATAGCCATGAATAATTAGCAAACTCAAGTTTTATATTCAGTCCTCATGTGTGTGTGTTTTTTTGTCAACAGTAAAGCTACAGGTAAACAGGTGAGAAAATTCTATTGCACAAAAAGTTCAGGAGCCCTACTGTTCATATTAATTCTATTCTTTGAAAATGCTAATGATTTTTAGATTATAGTGACTGAGTAAATACTGTAACAGGTAATTTGCTTCATATACTACCAACATACACAGAAACTGCTCTATGTTCTAAAATGATAAAAACATTTTGAAAGTTTATCCTCCTGAAAAAGAGATAATTTGTGCTTATGCAATATCAATCTCAGTCATTCATATTCAGTCACTAACTCACTCAATGCACTCATTCAATGCACTCATATACACACAATGGACATACTTAATAGGGACTTAAGAAATACTTTCTAGAATAATTTAGCAGATACATAGCTACAGCTATGTAGAACAGCTGTAACATGTAACAGCTAAAATAAGAACTATATGTACATGTTCATAAACAAACACCTCACCTTGAGGCAAAAGGGGTGAGCAATTATTTGATTTCTTTACTGTTAATCTTTAATTCTATCTCAGTAAAGTAGACATTATTTCTATTTAATTGATAATGTATTTAGCTTGGTATAGCATTATCAGTAGAGGCTCTGTCAAACAGTATGCATTTTAGTTCCACCTCTACTTCTTACTAATATACTTAACCTTGCCAAGTGTTAGTTTTCTCAACAGAAAATTGGTGATGATAATAGGATGTAAATACATGCTTGGCAAATAACAAACACTTGAGTTTGTCTGATTGCAAATACCAAGCTGCTTTCTTCTATTTATACTACATGCATCTCAGATTAGAACATGCCATAACCCCTCCCCCTCTTACACACATGTATCTGACAGTTTGCCAAGTGACAAGTCAATAGATAAATAAGGCATGTCATTTTCCAGCACCAAGTTTATCCAGGAGTTTCTGAGGAAAAGTTACAGGATTTTACTGGGAAATAATTGATAATGTTTTAAAAATGAAATGAAGCAAAAATGATGGCATTTTATTTACTTCTTATTCTAGTCCTACCATTAATTTCAATATTCTAACTCTATTTTAGACTGAACTTATCATTTCCAATTCCTTTCACTCCTATTTCTCCATAATCATCCCACTTCACAGAAATTCTCAGTCTAGAGGATTTCTGAATTCTTTTATCTATGAAAGACCATGCTCTACTATCTCATTCTCATCACCATCTCTTTGTTTCCTGATTCACTTATTGAGAATTTCATGTCTAGAAATATCTCCTTTTTTCCTATTATGTTCCCTTTATTACCACCTAAGGTTAGGCTTATTTTCTCTCAGAGTAGACACTGTCAATATCTCCAATTCTTTTCTCCTATTATCTGTTACTTTCTGTCTGCTGTGACCTTCAATCTCTCTCCATCTGCACAAACTCTATACTCCAATAGAACTAAAAGTCCTGGAAGTTCCCTAGATGAGCCCTGCTGTTCTGGGATTTTGTTCCTTTGCTTGTGACACTCACGACTTGAAATATTTGCCATACAAAGACCCATTTAATTTTAAAGGCTTTCTGGATGAAGTATCTATGAAAACTTTCACGATCATCCCCCTGGATTAAATATACTACTCACTTGATGCCCCACAGTGTTCTATATCCATTACAGCAAGACTTACATGCTACTCTTTTCCACTTATTTTTTTGTATCTTTCTTCCATAACTGCTTAATTTTTCTATACTTGGCAGCAGTGTAGTGCCTAACATGTAGTGGAGAATGATTTCCAGCAGAGGCTCACTGTTTGATTTAGGTACTCCCTTAATACAAGGACGAACCATTACATATGAGGCAGTTGCTTAAAGAGCAATACTCGAGGATTCCTTTCTCCCTCTAAATTTTCCCCAAACAATTATAGGCAATAGCGTTTAATTTGTTTGGTTGGATATTTAGAACTAAACCTCAGTTAATACGTTTCTAAGAATTGTATAGAAATTTTCAAATGCATGAAGGCTTTACCCTGTATTCCATTGTGTGTTCTGCTTGAGCATAACTCCTAAATTGGGACTGATATGCTGTTTTCCTTGAATAGGTCTCAGAAAAAGAAAATGCCAGCTTCTGAGCAAGTGCTAATCTAATGTTCTTTGATAGTTAAGAGGGATAATCACATAGTCGTGCTTATTTTTCTTCTTCAGTTTTTGAATTTTTTCCAGATGCAATTATTGGTTACTTCTTATAGATTAAGATATGCACAAAGACTTTATTATCATAGAATATACAATTTCTTCCTCTGTAAATTGAAGATAGTATAATGTTGTTGAGAGAAACAACCTTAATTTTATGGTCAATATCTATATATAAAATGCCTCCTGCTTAAATAAACAGTATTTTAACTGATATAAGTAAAAATTCTGCAGAGTCCCTAGTTGCTTAAGCTAAAAATTGTTTGAATGTTTTTAAATATTAAAATGGTTGCAGCTTCATCCTTTACATAATATTTAAGGTCTTTGGAACTTCTCAGAGAGATAAACAAACAAAAGTCTGATCATAAATAACATTTAAATCAGATAAAACCAAGTGTCATTCTAAGCCATTGGCATTTATGTATTTTTTATTGTATTGTTGAATTTTTCGGGAGGGATTGTCTTCCACAGCAACATAGTCACATCAATCCTGAAAATATTTCCGCAGTAACAACTTTGTACTTTAGATTTCTTTCTCAGAGTGTGTACCAGAGCACATAAATCCCATGATATGTTCCTTGAAAGGAAAGGGAGATTGTACGGTCAGATACAGAAAAGGTTATATACAACTGGTCTCCTCTTTAAAGTCTCAAGATGCACATAAGAATATTTAAGACCGAGAAATCATGCAAAGAAGAAACAGTTCATATTTATTTAAAAGCATTTCCCAATTATATTGAGTATGATTGTTGTTTGTGTTATCCTATTAACATCCATGAAACATATTTCTGAGAATTTCTTTTATAAAATCTTTCTGAAAAGGTATGGAGTTTCCACTTTTCCGACCAAGTATCACACAACGCATAGCCAATTAAGAAATTCAAGAACAAATTTCTAACCTATCTGAAAATAACCAAAATTGACGTAAAAGATATATATATATACAAAATAAAAGAAATTATCATGGAAGGAATTCATTATATTGTTAAATTAGGGCCTTGCCTGAAAAAATACCAAAGAATTTCATGGATGAATGTTTTCAAACCTTCAAAGAACAGGTAATTCTTATGCAATTTGAATTGTTTCAGGCATAGAAAAATAAAGAAAGCATTCCAATTCTTAAGAAAACCCATATTAATAGGACATTGACTCCAAAATCTGACAAAGGCACCACAAAAAAAGAAAATGATAAATCATCTCACTTATGAATATTAATGCAAAAGTAAATAAAATCCAGAAAATAAAGTCCAGCACTACATTAAAAGAATAATATGCCATGACCAAGTAGGGTTTATTTCAGGAATGCAAGAATGTTTAACAATATGAAATCTCCTAGTACAATTGACTAGAGGTCAAAGAAGAAAGATCCTTTATAAAATAAGAAGAGAAGGGTACTTTAAATAAATGTATATGCATATTTCAAATCAGTTGCTAGCATTGTTCTTGGTGATAAAACACTTCAAGAATTCTCAGTGAAGTCAGGAAAAAGGCAGGTGAACCTAATTTTTCCATTATAAATTAACATTTTTCTGGAAATGTTATGGGCAAATTAAACAAAGGAGTGAAATAATGATTATAAATGGTAGAAAAGAAGTAGCAAAATTACCCTTACTTACAGATAAAATGATTATATATTTGAAAAACCAAAAGAATCAATAGGAAAAAGTACTATTAGAAAGATCAGCAGAATCCAATAATGCGACTGGTCACAAAATATATCAAATGGCATTGATAAAACCATAAGCAAGACAACACTAAAGAAAAGGAATTCCAATTGTAATTGAAAATAATAAAAAAAGTCATAGTAAAACAAAACAAAAAATGAATAAGAAAAATACAGTTCCTAAATGAAGGAGATTTGAATAAATAGATACAATGTGCCTTGTTTTGGATAACACTATACAGTATTATAACCACAATAAAATTATTCTAATGAACATATATTTCATTTGTACTTCCAGTTAAAAACCCCAACACAATAATTCTGAAGGTCAGCTAGAATAATAAATATGTGAAAATAAGCAATATGATTTTATAATTCTAAAATTTCTACTATAAACAATATAGTGGAAAAATAACATCAGATGAGTAACAGAATATCCCTAAGATCTTACTGACTGAATGTAACTGGAATTTATATCTCATTTGATATACAGTTCTTTGGTGGGGGGTGTAGTTGGATGTGCCTCTTTGTGATCATTAGGGATCCAGGTTCCTAACATCATGTGACACCACCCCTCTTGAAGTTTTATCAGTTAGATCTGCTGCTTAACCTCTTTACTTGTAAACATTGTAGCTCATCCAGGCCAGACCTCAGATACAAAATCTCACTTAACTCTTTTGGAGCTAGGAAATGAAATCTAGTTGTGTACACTAGGAGAAATGACATGTACATGACAAAACAGAACAATCTGGTAATACTTTCATATTCAGAAACAGGAAAACAAATTCTGTGTGCTATAGCACTTTTTTAAAAGAAAAATTGATGATATAATTAACTGAAGGGTATTAATATTTTTACAAATATAGATTTCCACCCCAAATTGAATAATGTTTTCTTGCTAAGAACAATCACTTGTTTTTAACCAAATAGTGTGTAGAAACATGCCTTAACATTTGTGCACAGTGAGCTAATTGGAGGAACTAAGTGGTAGTTCCCAGTGCTTCATACTGTTTAGAAACAAAACTTCATTGAAAGTTTACTTGGTTTAGTGCTTGTTCATACATCTGGAACATAGAATGAGCAAAGCAGATAGAATTCAATCTGGTGCGTTTATGGTACTGAAGACATCTTGAGAATAAGGATGTCTCAATAATTATTATAGCTGGTGAACACTCATTTTATGTTGTGTGAATCATGAGATAAGAAGTTACATGAGTTTGTTTTTCTTTAAAAAATTTTTTCATGAATATATAATATTTTTATTGAGATAACATTGGTTAATAACACTGTATGTGTTTCTGAGTTACAGGTTTAAATCTCTTCAGATGTGTGTTACCACACTACACTCACCACCAAAGCGTCCATTGTCCTTTACTACAGTCCATAGGACCATCTCCACGCTTTGCTCTCCAACTCAGTGCTCCCTCTCTGGTAGTCTATGTTCTATAATTAGATTTCCAGGACTTGTTTTGGTTTAGTTTTGTCTGTTCCCATTTTGTTTCTTTATATTCCACATATGAATGAAATCATCTGGTATGTGTCTTTCTCTTAGCATAATACTAATTTGTTTTTCTAAACATATCCAAGTGTAGGTACAGCTTTGTTGTTTTTTCACATATAAATTGAGCACTTCACAGAACTCTAATTCAAGGCACTGGGAGTAGTGACATTGATGAAAATGGCTGTACTCTGCTTTCAAAGAATATGCTTTCTGGTTGGAGGACAAAAAGAATGCAGAGGACAGCAAATAAACATATAAACAAGTTGATAAGATAATATCAAATGGTGATGAGTACTATGAATGACATTAATCAGGCTAATGGGATAGAAAGGGACTGGAAGGGTGCAGGAGCTGATGATATTTACCAGACATACCTGACATATTGAGAAAGCAACACTGGACATGCAGTTGTTTGATGACTGAGACAAATCATGAGGAAGACCCTAAGTAAATGGGTGAATGTGTTAACTTATTTTGGGGGTCATGTTTAAATTCATTTCATAGCATAAAATCAAAAGTAAAGTTTTCAAGATTTCAAATTACTAAATCTAAATCACAAAGGATTTTCATGATCCAAATCAAGTTATATGTTCAGACATCAAGTGGAATGGTAGCTTAAAATGTCAGGTTAAAAAAATGACACTTTTAAAAAAGAAGTAGAAATTTATTATAAATGTAGCACTTAAAATTAGTCACTGATATAAGTTTTGTTTATACTTTTGGACAGTCTCTGTATTCTCTAGCATCTGCCCTGCTCTGTTACTTTCCATTATTAGTGTCATCATTCTTGGTGACGTCATCCACATAACTCAGCCTGTCATACTAACAATTAAACAGCATACTGCTTCCTTATCTATAGATTTGTGCTAATAATTCCTTCCTAGTCACTCAGAGGAATGATGTAAGGATTAATTGCAATGATTTATGTGGAGATAGTATTATCCTAAAGTATTTTTCTAAGTTTAAATGTTTTAATGCACTGTTGTTATAATTTATTAAATGGGTATGTTGTTGACATTCTTGATTTGCACTTCTGGTTAATAAAATACATTCCTAAACCCTAAATAAAAACCATTTCCTAACATTTCCTTAAAAAGTAGTTTATGAATGAATATGAATGATAATTCTCAGGAGAATTTTGTTGCTTCGGCCAATTGCCAATTCTTTGGCTAGCTGTGTCTTCCATAGAAGGATGTTACAAGATTTTGATGATTATCTTCTACTTCATGAATATGAATTCTTGGGGTTAAAAAGATCACAGAGAAATAAAAACAACAACAAAACCCAAAGTCTATCTTTGTGTTAGGAATTCTCTGATAGGAGCAAAAATGCTGATCAAAAAATGTGCTGAAAAGGCTTCAAAAAGCTTTTAAAACTTGATTTCAGTGACAGAGCATTCTGCAAGTTAAGTCATGGAGATTTTGACAACCCTCTATAGGCCTTTTAAAGATGTTATTGGTTTAGTGTTTATACAGTGCACACTACAATTTGATCAGGTAACATGATGTTACTTTAGGTTAGTCTTTATGACAGTTAGCAGTAAGTTCATTGAATGAAATTAGTGACATTTTCAATTCCACTGTCAATTTTACTAGAAATTGCTATGATTTCTCTACCAAAAATGATATTAAGAACCATGGGTGTAAGATTTCATCACACAGAACTTTTACCCAGAAGTAAGTCTCATGTTAACATTAATATGAATTAAAAACAACAACTAAGACTCCTAATTTCCTAGGAAATGGGCCTATGTTAATTTCTATTCTTTCTATGTGATGATTAATTTGGGGCCTATAAGCAGGAATTCAGGTCAATTCTTAAATGTGTTGTTGGTACAGTACCTATGTGTCAACAGTCCTTTGGAATAGTGTTTCAGTTTCCCTAGAAGAAGCACTCTTTAGGGAGAAGATTTATGTTGATGATTTTCAAATTATTGGAACTCCTCAGGCAGTTTTCCAGCTGGCCAACCCCTATACAGTGACTTGAGAAGAAGTGCCAATTTTGGATTTTTGGCAGTTGCTAGCATGACCTGGTCAACTTTAAGAGGCAGCTCAGGGAGATATTTCAGCATCTACGTTTTAACACAATTACCAGTTTGCTTCTGGATGAGATCCAGCACTTTATTTTTAATACATGAAGCTCAATATCTTTTTAACATCACTTTCTCTTTATGTTCTACTTGTGAGAAACTGAAGAGGCTATAAAGGAAAGTCAAAAGCAAACTGTTCTTTGACTCATGAATTTTAAAAATAATTTCTCTAATTGTTTGACATTTTTGTGTAGTTTTTGAAGTTAAAATATTTCTTACTCAGACTATTGATTGTATATGAGCTTTTAATGTTAATATTCAATGTTTAGAATATTAAAGATGGGAATTATGCATGCATTATGTATAGAAAATGTGGAACATTGTTTGAATGTATAATAATATTAAAATATGATCATTTACATGCAATATTTCCATAGCTTAGCCAATAATTTCACTAATGGAATTAATTTACTTAAGGATTAAGAATAATAATAAAAATATCCCTCCCACATACAGAGGACCAAATTTTCACAAAGTATATTCAATCTTTGGGAGCTGTAAATGTTTACCACTAATACTGATAGAATAGAGGTGAGCTTAAAAATTCAAAATGGCTGTGGGCAAGCTAATCAAGGTCAAAGAAAGGGAAGACATAAATATTTGGAAAACAATGAGTAGATAACTTATTCAAGACTTTGTTCCCACGTTTGCAAAATAAGGGTAGTAATATTCAACTTGTGTGATAATTACAGGTTAATCAAGCATTGTGCCTATGACCTAATAAAATTTAACAAATGATAACTATTGTGGAAATCAGTATGGGATTTGTAAGCAAGTTGTGCAGAGTTTGAATTCAGGTTTTCATATTATTTGCTAGCTGTATGGTAATTGGACAAATCAGCAAATTGGATCTCATTTTCCAATTATTAATACATGAAATAACATATATAAAGTGTGCAGCCCAGATGTCAATAAATGTTGCTATAATGATTAATAATACATTACCAGTTTGAGGATTCCCCAGTGATAGAACTGGGTGGCACCAGCTGGTTCAGTGCTTTTCAATTTGCCTCCCATGGTGCTTGATTATTGGACAAACACTCTGTTTTATTTGTTTATGGACATATAAAATATATTGCTTTTCCACATGAATCTTCATTTGAGAAAAGAGTTGTGTTGCTAAGAGAATGTTGAAAAAAATATCCAGTCGGAGCAGACTCATTAATTTAGAGATATAGTAATTGAAGTTCAGAAAAGATAAGAAAGAAACAGTCAAGACTGGAATTCAGGTCAGCAGAATGCCAATTCCAAGTCATGAGACATTGCCTCTATTTCAGTATCAGTTGCACTTTAGTTTTCACTTTATTTGACTTACTTCAGTGATTCAAGACTTCAGACAACATTTGTATTTTTTCTTTAACTATGAACATTCAAAGGGTTTTTTTTTCCCTAAAATTTCTTCTAAAGAATTAATGAAAAAGAAAAGAGAAAAAATAGTGTTACCAGATATATTAACCTGGGTTCTCTAGAGAAATAGAACAAATAGTAGATATATGTCTATATCTATCTCTGTAAATGTACTTATCTATTCATCCATATACCTATTTATTTATCTTGGAGATTTATTACAAGAAATTGATTGAAGAAGTCCTAGGGCTTGTAGTTGACAAGCTGTAACCTGGGGGAAACTGATGGCATAGACCCAACCTAAGACTGAATATTTGGGAACCCTGAGAGTTACTGGTGTAATATCCAATTCAAAATTGTATCCAAAGTTTAAAAATGTCCCAACTCAAAAACTGTCAGATAGAGTAAATTCTCTCTTTCTCAGCCTTTTGTTTTATTTATATTTTCACTGGATTGGATGAGGTATACCCATCTTGGGGATGGCAAACTTCTTCACTCAGTCTACTAGTTCATATGTTGATCTCAACTAGAAGTTTTCTCACAGACACACCCAAAATAATGTTGAACTAATATCAGGACACCTGTGGCCCAATCAAGGTGACATGTCATAATAACTATCACAGTAAGTAAAACTCGTTTTTATCACTGATTCCAAGTATACATTTCTAAGATTTGCATATATTCTCTTATTTATTCTATATTTACTCATTGTCAATAAATATTTTCATATATGAATAACGTTTCCATTTTTTACATATGTACAATAAGTTCTCTACATTCTAATTTTTTTCTCCATATGAGTCACTTATGTATCACTGTTTGAATCATTTATTTTATGATAATTTGTTACTTAAGTAACTTTTATTATCAACTTGGTCAGGACTGGCCATTATTTTCTTATGTTTATAATTCTTGTTATTGTGAAACTCATTCATGGTAGTAGTTCACCAAACTTTAAATAAATATCTTTCTCTTAAATATTAGGCTTTATTGTTACTTAAGATCATTTTCTTCTAAACATTATAAAGAAAAGTGTGAATTAAACAGATCATCTGTCTGCACTATCCAACTCTAAGATTATTATATTGTTTTTTGGCAAAGAAAGAGAATAAGGCAATATTTTTTTATCTATTTTGCAATACTTGATATTTTATGGAATTGTAAAAAACAATTAGGAAACATGTAATTCAATTTTACATTGATGCTATCTGATAACATATTCCATCCTCATAGTTGATGCGTCCTGACACCTATTTATTAAGATGAACATTAAGTTTTCTGAAAAGTTGACAGGAATCATGTTAACAAATGCATTTCTACTTTTAAAATACCAGTTTTAGTAGCTGTCTAAATATTGAAATTGCTAATTAACATTGCTGAAATTATGCTGTACTTCTACTTGAATGAATTATCATTAATATTTGCTTCACTAATTTAATTTTCTATTATTTGACCAGGACTTAGATGAGGTTCACAAAAGTTTGTGAATAGTATAAGTTGTATCATTAGAGAAACATTAAACTAGTTAGTAGAAACAGACTTGAAAAAATTTAGAAGAACATTTCTCTATATAATAGTTTTACTTAGAAGTGACATCAACAATTCATCTTCTTCATTTCCTTAAATCTTTAACAGTGTTAAACACCCTCTTTTTGTTGTATTCACTTTTGTTTTTTTATGGCACCATGTTGTTATATGGCAACATTAAAAATCCACTCTCTTCTCTAGAATGCAAACAGTCAACCGTAAGATGATATTGTTGCATCTTGCTGACACCATTTCATCTCCTTATATGGCTCTTGCATGCTAACTACATAGTGATTGATGTCTACTTTGGTCTCTTATGAACTGTCCCAGATGTGTGTCTTCAAGCAGGTCAAGTCCTTCCCCTCCTTATGCCCTGGCTTAAGAAAATACATTTCTTCTGGTTTTATTCATTCTTTTGGGGGACTCTGATCTCTCCATTAATTCTAGTTCCTGTTTTGTTGCCTAACGGTGACTAATGCACTTCTTATTTATCTTCTTCCACCACTTCACTGAGGCTCACAGCTTCAGTTGCTTCTTAATAAATGAATACGGTTGAGATTTGTTTCCTCTCCTGAATCTTCCACCCCACATTTCTCTCTCTTTCTCTCTCTCTCTCTCTCTCTCTCTCTCTCTCTCTCTCTCTCTCTCTCTCTCTCTCTCTCTCTCTCTCGACTTGGGGTACAGGCCAGAGTTGTAGGAGGCGAGAGGATTCATCAGAGACAGAATGTGAAACAGAACAGGCAGATGGACTGAAATACACTGCTGAGTGGAGTAGTGGGCAAGGCAGGAGAGGTCTGCTGCGCCATTTAGGTACCCTCCCTGGCCAGGATTGAACTCATGCTGCAGTGGCTGTGTATGCTCAAACAGTGCGGCGCTCAACCCCTTGTGCCACCAGGGAGGCCCCACCCTACATTTTAAAACCACTTGCCAGACTATTTTCCTCTCACTTTAAATTAACAGGTTTCATCTATTTCCCAGCTTCTAACTATGTATGGCCAGTAATAGCAGTATTAGCTTTGTAATCACTGTAACATGGTCTTTTCCATGTTTCATATTAAGGTAGATAGCAGCCTACTATTTTTAATCCATTGACTGTGAATGCTAACTCACTAACAAATTCACCAGATGAAGTCACTCTTCTCTGATGTATCCCATGGACTTCAACTGCATCTTGAACAGTGCTATATATATATACTATATCACTATCTCTGCCCAATTGGTCCACACGGATCATTCATTATTTCAAATCTCATATTTTCTTGCCCTACAAAATAAACCACATATAAAAATTTATATTATATAAATGTGCATATATATGCATGTCCATAGACATTTTCTTTTCAGAACATTCATTTGCATAAAATGTATTATTTCTTTCTCACAACTGTTTCTGAAAAATAGACCATATTTTACTGATGAGGACACCAACATGCAATACAGGTTTATACCTTGTTCATAATATCATGGAAGGAGAAGCAAGTTTTGTCCCAATTATATATGTTTTCTACTTTAGGAGACTGATGGCTATTGATGAAAAGAGAAGTGATTCTTGGTTTTAAATAAAAACGTAGAAGAGAGAGTGCTCCGGAGTAGACATAGGGAAATGGGATAGCAACAGGAGACTGGTAGCATAATAGTGCAGTGAATAGGTAAATGCAAGAAAGTCTACATCATTAATAAGCAAAATTCAACTTCTTGTTACAATGGCAATATACAATTTCTTCCATAAGTCACATCCAAATTTTGGTAGGATAGTGATATAATCATTAGGTTAGTTTTTGTGTTCTAAGTTAGCAACTCCTTTTATACTAATGAAATGGTCATGGGAGAACTCTGTGCTTCTTGGCTTGTTTTTTAAATAGTTGTTACATAATGTCAGTTAATTTTTTTGCATTATTACACAAATTGTTTTAGTTTTTTTTTTTTTAATGTTTTAACGAAATTTTCTAACAATCATTATTGGAATACTATTTCCAGGGAGTGTGTGTGTGTATTAGAACAGTTTTTAGAACACAAAAAAATCACTGTTTAGTAATTGGGAATAATTCCAAAAGCAATATAAAGACACATTACTTTTCCTTATATTTATAAGCGCCAATGTAGGAAAATATATTAAACTGGGTCTTTGGGGACTTAGTAATATTATGTGTCCTATATTCTATGTTTGAGTAAGTGTTTACAGATTTTTTTTCTATGGTGAACTTTGATTTTTTTCTTGCACATTTTAAAGCTTGCTTGATTGTGAATATGTATGTTAAGTTAGGAATTTGATTCACGCTTAAGAGGGGCGTTAGTTTTGATGGTGTTCTTTTTACCTTTAGTGCGCTAAATAATACTCTAAACTACATCACTTCACAAAGTCTGTCAGCCTTAGGGTTGACAAGAGCTTTTATTTTTTCTTTACCAACCACATATACCTTACATATTGGCATTTTAATGAGGTAACATACTGCTATATTTTCAAGTGAGGGAAGGCAATTTCCTTTTTGGTGGGTGATTTTCTTTTAAAGATCTAATTTAGTGTTTTAACTTGATTCAGCTTTGCAAAGAAATATGACTCAACCCTTCTTATTTTATACATGAGAAATGATGATTGGAAAATTCAGTAGCAAGTGCAATTATTTCTAATTTTCAGCAGGAAGATCTTTACTTCTTGGGCTATCTTATTTGAAAAATAGACTATTCATTTTTTGTGCACTGAAGTTTGGTAAATTATCCTAAACTCTTCTTTACTCCCTTTGTTATATATTGTTAAATTTTAGAAGTGAGGTATTTTTTACAATATATAATATGAAAACATTTAAGTAAAGTAAGGTGAGGTTCTAAAGAAACAAACATTTAAATGTGAACAATTGATTCTTTTTGAGACAATCTGAAATTGCAGTATGGGTAAAAAAAAGTCTTTTTCTCCATCTGGTTAGGACTATGAGCAAAGGAATACCAAGTAAAATTGGTCTCTGCTTACTAGAAGTACTTCATAGTCATATGCTACCTTACAAATTATATGACAGAATTTTAACTTTGTCATTTATTTACCTTTCAAAATAGAAATTCAGAAAAAAAAGTGATTCTTCAAATTTCTATTTTTTTTTTCTTGAAAACACTTCAAAAAACTCATCCTTACGGATAAGAGTGAGCTAGCTCATTTGAGTATTCATTGATCCTGTTCTTTGTGATTTTATTAACTTTGGTGTGTGGTTGGTTAAAAATTAATAACATTAAATTTATATTCTAGTGTGACAAAGTTGATAAAGAGTAAATATATATTCCCATTTCTCTGAAATCATTTTGAAGATTTTTATGTTTTGGTAGTCCAAAAAAAATATATGAACTGTCAATACAAGATACATAAATATTTATACATGCTTAAATTCTTATTCTTAGTTGTAATACTAGATTTAACCAGGATTGGATGGATAGTAATTTGAACTAAAATAGCCTATGGCTTTTTGACCTATGCAGTATTGTAATTATTGCTTTTTGGTCCAAGACTTCTCTACACCTTGTGACCTCACTGAAACCTTTTTTCAGGTCATATTAAAGTTAAAAAATAGGCAATAAATATAGCACAAGGTAAATGTAAACATTGTCATCCAAACTGGAGGCACTACCACTCTTCTACTCATTGCTCATTTACCTTTAAGTGTCTGCAATGGGCAGGTGATAGTCTTTCTTTTTCATATGTGAATGATGAATATATTTCGTACTATTTCACATTTTGACACTGCTTCTCATTACAATTTTTCTTTTTGTATTATGCAGTTGATGGGAAGTCAATTTTTCTGTAGATGATAGATTCCATCATTTGCTCAGTAATGTATCTCTTGACAGTGAATACATTACAATAGCACATCCCAGTGATTTGAACAGAAAGAACTCGAGTTCTAAACTAGGCCCAGACCCAGTTTCTGCTGGACTGTCTGCTCATGAAAAATAAATATTTCTAAATAGTTCTTATTTCATTTATTACTTATCCTAAACCCTAGGAAAACTAGAAAAGAATTTTCTCTTTTTACCAGTTTTTAAATATGCATTATTTATGAGAAATCTTCAATTTAACAACAAAAATATAATGCTAATATTTCATTATTCATTAACACTACCAGGCAATGTTTAAAGGAAAATACCTGAATACTTTTTACTTTTTTAAACCTCTATTTTAATTTATTATTCATTCCTTATTTTACACTTTTTATCCATCTGAATGATTTTTAAATATTGAGTATTTTGGTACCATTCTTTATGCTCCTTTCTGGTTTTTTTTTTTTAATTAAATATTTATTTTTCTTCAAGCTTAAAAACTAACTCTTGAATTAATGGTACTTTTAATGATGTAGAAAATGCAAAGAAAGCAATCAGCTTCTCATAAAAATGAAGGTAACAATAAGATTTGAGAATTTGGTATCTGTGTTATTAAAATAGGTTGCCCTGAATATAATTAATTACTTACTCATATAGTCTAAACAAGGAGCTATCAGGTAAGATATGAAATTTTAAAAACATTTATATGATGCTTAGTTATATATTGTTTTAAAGTCTCAGTGTATTTTTTATTTCTCAACTTCTTACTAAGTCTACATAAACTAAGAAATTTTTATGTTTCAGAAACTTTTATGCTAATAAACTAATAATAACTTGGTAGGTTATTTAAAACACAGTAAACCTACTATTTTAAGATAAAAATCTTTAATTTTTTCCTAGTTAAATTAATTTGTTGTTGGTTTTAGATGATTTCTTAGGTGAGCATAATTAGTTTGGTATTCTTTCTTCCCTTCTTTCTCCTACCTCCACCCACACATTCATGGAACTTCTATTAAAAGTATTCTTTTCTGGAGCCTCCCTGGTAGTGCAAGGGGTTAATGTAATGCTATGAAGCTATCTGCAGCCACTGAAGCATGAGTTCAATCCCTGGCCAAGTAGCTGACCCACATGGTTCAGCAGACCTGTCTTGTCTTGCCTGCTGCACCCTTCAGCAATTTGTTTCAGTCAATCTGCCTGTCCTCCACTCTGTCTTTGATGAATCCTCTCACGCCCCTTACCTCTGGCCTGTACCCCAATTCTTGTATGCATAAATAAGTTTTTAAAAAATATTATTTTCCACTTTTAAAAACTGATACATAGTTTTATTCCTCACCAGAAATAGTTTAATATACAAGATCATAATTTTATTTAATTTATTTTTTTAACTTGTTTATTTTTTTCACAATATAAGATTTTCCCCTTTTGAATATGGTCACCATAGTTTTTCAACCACCAAAGTGACTACAATCCTTCACCAAATTCTCCTCCTTCCCTTTCAATTCCCATTCTTGAGAGATATTAAAACAATGATGGATCTACTCCTAGATTAAAAAAAAAGAAGAAACTTTGTCTTTATGGCACTAGAAACAGCTGCACATCTGAATCTGCTTAAATTTTCTTTGAGATAACTTGGTAATCTTCTCCTAGGGTTTATGTCATTTGCAAGTCATTCTCCACTTTAGGTAAGAGATTTTTCCCAAAGAGTTCCTCCCATCTCACCTGCTTTAGCTACCTTCTTTACTTTTGGGTAGATGGAGTTGTTAGCATGGCAAATAAAATTTTAAGTTGTTTTACTGATGACCAATAGAGATTCTAACTGTGGACTAAAAGTCGCAATCTTCCATAGTAGTGCTCTAGCTTGTCTACACAAGTTTTTAAAAGTGTCAAGGATGTGCCATTTCATTGTGTCTATTTGGCTACATTCCTGCAGTGATCTCTCTTTTTCTTGTCTCCTCTCATAAAATTTCTAATAGACTTCTACCTCCAAAATTGTTAATAAAATCTCAAAACACCAATCTCAAAATATTATGCACTCTGCTTGATTTAAGCATTATGAATTTGCTTGAGAGATCATCTCAATATGATAGAACATACATATTATTTAACAATACACTTTAGGTTTTTCTATGTAACAAATACAAAGGATAACAAAAAAAATAGCTGGTTGGACTTTTCTTAATGATGATATCCCTGGGATCTCTTGGTAAAACATGGTAAAAAAATTTCTTGTTCTTGGCATGGATATTATTATTATTATTTTAATTATTGCTTAATTTTGTTTTTAGTTATGGTGGGTTACTGTTTCTTAATTTTACATAAAATTGATGTTTATATTTATAATAAATTCATTAGACTTATATGACTTATATAACACACATTGTATTAGCTGGATGATCTGTTTGCTGGTGCTCAATTTAAGAAACTTTATTCATGAGATAAAAGAGAGTATTCAACAAATTTAAAAAAAACACAAACAAACATTCCAGGAGAAACCAAGATTTATTTTACAATTACTTGAAAGATATTTTCTACAGATCATATAGATAAAATGACTAAGGTATTGATAAATATCCACGGTAGCTCATATGTGGATATATTTTTGCCTTTGTATCTGAGATGTGATTGCTGTTAGAGGACTTTTACTATCTTTAACAACACAGAATTGATTTTCTAAATGAAATGCACCATAGAAAAAAATGTCTAGTGAATAATTTTAATAACAATTTATAGAGCTATCATGGGACAAGCAGTCCTCTAACACTTATTTGCCCTTGAGATTTAGAAGAAATCATATCTCTAGTGTTCATAATAAGGAGCTAATTTAACTGAGTTCAACTTAGCTGTGAACAAATGGATTAACAAGTACCTTATTAAAATTTTAATTTACATTTCATTTATCACATTTAATAGAATTAACTTTGTTGTTTCAGGGTGGGGAAAAGCATTAATTTCCAAGGATAACTTTAGGTACCATTAATTTCAAATGTTTTTATTGTTGGTTTTCATAGTTACTATAATTATATATCCTATGTAGCATGGAAATATAAGAAGTATAACATAAAATTTTGCTGTTAAAGACCATTTAATTATTCAACAAATTATAAACATTTATGTTTATATAGCTTATGAATTTTCTTGCCACTGTAAGAATGTTTAATTAAGGTAATTTAAGATATTTTCTCCTCAGGTAGTTACATATTTTTGTGCTCATAAATAGTTTGGATTTCCATATATAACATTTTGTGTTGTCTTTGTTATTCATACTACTTATTTTATTCCTTTGCCTTGCCAGTTTTTATGCTACTGGCATATAACAATATTATGATCATATTTGTTAAAAAGACATACATTTATTGGTAGTGTAAGAAAATGCCACCTAATCAGGAATAATATTCTAAATATGATAGTAAGTCTTGTTACTAAAGCAAATCAGTTGATTATTTAAATATGATTGAAAGGATAGTCTTACTCTTACTTTTTGATCTGTCTTTAGAATTGCATTATGATTATAACGTTTGAACTCTGCTGATTCTTATGAAATAATTGATGGCTTTGATCCATTCTTATGATGTCAATCATAAGGATTTAATTGACTTGAAGGAATAGCTTTAATCACCTTATATATTTCTGAAAAAGGCAAAAATAAGTACATATTGAAGGGCCTGTATTCTGTTTTCAGAATTAGTAACCTGTCAAGATATTTTTCAGATTATATCATCAAAATAGTAAAAAGTAACATTTCTTAAAGTGAGACAAGTGATCTAATTTAATGACAGCTAATGTTAATGTCACGCACCCAGATATAGTTTATAATGCTTAGTAATTACAGAAAATTTTCTTCTCTTTTACTAATTATTTCAAGAAAAAGAAGTACAAGCTTTAAGAAAAGGCACAAAAGGCAGCTATATTGGATCTTTTTTGTAAAGCAAATAGCTTTCAAATCGTTCCATTAGCTGTCATCAGAGTACAAAAAGAATTAATCAAAAATGACATCAATTTTAAGGGTCTGCCAAGATCTCATGAGAAAAACAATCCCATCATAAGAAGAGAGAAAATAAGTTTCTGTCCCTGATTTCATAAAGGGATTTCAGTTTTTCCTCCTGTGTACACACATTTGTGTTAGAGGATTTTATATAAGATACAGATTTTAAATTCTTCTGGAGCATTTATTGCAAACAGTGAATTGGTTGACTATACTTGTTATAGAAATTAATACATTCCTGTAGTTTGCATCTGCTCTTTTTTCCCAAATAATTAGTAACTGTGTTATTTTCTTGATTTTGATAATTTTTCAGCAAAATATTTAAATCTTGTTATCTAGATAGCTAATCTACTCTGTCTGGTGGAGTCTCTCACCCTCAGCACCTCTGGCCTATACCCTGTGCTTGTATGCATAAACAAATCTTCAAAAAAAAGAAAAAAAGATAATTTTTCCATTATAATTTATAAATAAATATTGTATATTAAATATATATTATAATATACAAAGAAATTTGTGTTGTTTTAATACACTAAATATAAATGATAGAAATTTAAAGATAAATTATATATTAAAGATGTTATTTGTTATTTATATATATTATTTATGTATTACATATATATGTTATTTCTATAAAGCTATAAATTACAATTGTGTGTACCTGCACACTCAGGTCTGATAACCACTGGTCACAGATGCTGTATCTGTGAATTCATCTACTTATTAACATTTATCTGTAACTACAGATCAGTACTTTATGGCATGTTACTGGTCATTCACAAGCATGCATCTATGCAGAGCAGCAAAAAGTTGAGCTAACCAGTGATCAAGTTTACAGTTGAACTAGGTGATGCTGAGCAAATCAGCTCTAAGATTATAACAAATGTGCATTTCACAGTATATTATTATTCTCTCACCTTTTTTTTTTTTACACTGTTGTCCTTATTGTCTTTTTTTTTTTTTTTTTTTTTACTTAAGTGGTTCTCAAGAATAGTGATGATGTTTTGGGTAGTGTTCCTTATTAGAAGATGCTGTAATGTGCCTTGTGGAGAAATATTAGTTTGATTAACTTCATTGAGGCATGAGATATGGGACTGCTGGCTGTAAATTCAACATTAATGAATAAACACTATATACTAACTAAATGCTTTTAAGCATATGCACACATGAAAATAAGTTATGTATTGACAGACTGTTGACAATGTTTCACTACAGAACATAACTTCTGTAAATAACAAAAAGTAACTATATAAGTTTATAGAACATTTAATATATAAAAATATTTCATTGCAAATATTTCTAATAACTTTCATCAACATGCCCAATTATTTCCCATATCTATTGTATTTGCTATTTACATACTTCATGTTTAGTACTGTACTACATGGTGTAAGAGCTCAAAAAATACTTTCTTTAGGAATTAAGTGATTCTTATTGACAATTCTGAATATGTTATTTAATAAGACATTTTAAAGCTTGTTGAATATGCTTTATTATCTAGGATCTTGGCACTTGACTTGTGGTTCTTGCAAGATGTTCTTTATACAACTATGCTCATTCTGTATTTTTTTCTGATTTTCTCTTCATGCTTCAGTCTAAATATTTTTTATTTACATATATTCCAGTTTCCTAGTCTCGTGATTTATCTAACCTATTATAATATTTATTTAGTTCAGAATTTCAGTTTGTGATATAATCCTGAAACCTTCCTCTGACTCCCCACATACTGCACTTAGAAGTAATTAAGAAAAGTAAGAACTAAGTTTCACACTTAAAACAGTGAGATCAGAAAATCTGAAGGATATGATACAGGTGAGATTAAGTACTATAGGTCCAGGAACTCAGAGTCAAGGGTTTCCATGAAAACCTGATCTCTTAAGAATTCACAGAAATCTTAGGTAAGACATTGGATATTATTTGTCATGTAGAACAAGGCTCACTAAACTTTTATTAGAATTGTAAGTGATTGAAGCAGTGGGTAGGTCTGTAGGGATTTTTCTGGGATGACTATAAAATCAGAATTGTTATATAGAGTCAAGAATGGATTCATAAGTAACAAAAGTATATTAAGTATATTGGTAGGGATCTAACAAGACTGGTCGTATCTGAAAGTCAAAACAGCAGAGTACCTTAAAGAAGAGCAGAAAATGAGACATATAGTTATAGTTAGAGCATGCATTTATTAAGAAAGAAAAGATTGCATAGTTTCTTTTCTATTGCTCACTAACACACTAACTTTTGCAAGAGCAATCTGAATTAATAGCTGGGGTATTGGGAGTCAGAAAGCAGTAGGCTGAAGCACTTGGTCACAAATAATAATAAGTGCAGTAAACATTTACTCTTTTCCCCAGAAACACTGCAATGAGGTAGGAGAAAAGAAGAAATAAAAAGGAGGGTTGGGAAGTATTCTTGCAAATTGGGTTGTTGAGGAAGTGTTAGGGGGCACCCCTAAGGGAAATGGGACATCTTAGTTTGTGAGTCTTCACTCACATGCTTCTGAATGCTGGACAAGACCCAAGCAGAGACAGAAACAAAAATGGAGTGATGGAAAAAAAAATAGTTGAAAGAGAAAAAAAAGAAAATATGTCAGCTAACATGTGACCAGATGCCACCTGTCCTACCTCAGAGAGTGTCCACTGAGCAGAGAGCCAAGGGCAGATGGCCCACAGGTCATCTCCCACTGTGCAAATGGAACTTGGTCTAAAAAGAAGAGAGTAGCCATTATCAATTTTCACGTTTTCAACTTCACATGGTGGCTTCCTTCGGTCCCTAGTCCCCAGCAGTCCTCCTTCAGGAAGTCAGGATAGGAGCTGAAAGCTCTGTCTTTCCCACTGAACAGCACCCCAGTGCCTGTGAGCACCTGGCAGAGGGACTTGGGGGAGGAGAGTGTCAGCAGAGCCCGAGTGGGAGCAGCTATTTGAAAGCAGAAAGCCCCAGAGCAGGGAGACTATGTCAGGGGCAGCAGCAACTGTGATCTCATTGGACTGGGTCAGAGTTTACCTATAAGAGAAGGACTGGAAGTCAGGGAGAAATTAAACACCAGGACAGTTCTTAATCTCTGTGTAAGTGTGTGTGTGTGTGTGCATGCACACATGTGTGTGTCAGACTCTGATTACTTAAGAAAATCTCTTCACCTTCAGCAAAATATACTATATATCTTATATACATACCAAAGTCTGCAAGAATTTGAGGGAATTACTAGTGTCTGAAAAACAACAGCTTCTAGATTAAGAGTGTTTCCACTAAGAAGAGAAAAGCGAATAACGGTCAAAATTTTTGAGCTAGTAGGGGATCAAGAGCAAGGGTGAGGCAAACTATGTAAGAACTGAAGAGGTGTTACACTATTTCTCTTTCATTATTAGTGATTTAGGAGACAATGAAGAGATGGCCAATACCACATATGCACACACTTTCTATAGTTCAAGAAGATTCTAAATCTATCATGTTGAAGGGATGACATTTGATTTGTGCTCACATTCAAAAAGCATAGGATGGGGGCCTCCCTGGTGGCATAAGGGGTTCAATCTCAGACTATGAAGCTATCTGTAGCTACTGAAGCATGAGTTTGATCTCTGGCCAAGGAGCTGACCCACATGGCACAGCAAACCTCTCCTGTCTCACCCGCTGATCCCCTCAGTAGTGTATTTCAGTAGATCTGTCTGTTCTGCTCCCCACTCTGTCTCTGGTGAACCCTCTCAACCCCCCATTCTTCCCACACCTCTGGCCTGCACCCCAAATCTTGTATGCATAAATAAATACATCTTACAAAAAAAAAAGTATAGGGTAATAATCTCCTAAACTTGTCCTTTCTTGGGTTGCAGTTCCAGAATGAGATAGTCATGTCTCCTTCTGTGTTTTGAGGATAGTCTATATCTGCCTCTATTTATTATCTAGTTTGATCTTTACAATTTGTTTATCTATGTATATCCTGGCCTTTTGCAAATGGAGAGGCAGAAGGATAAAAATTGCTATGTTTTATTGCAATTATTTGCTTCTCTCTGCCAAATTATTGAACGCAGTTATCTATGTCCTATTTTTTTTTCAGTTGTTAAATGTGAACAAATGAGTAATTTTAATTTTTAAGTCACAAAGTAGTGAACACAATGAGAAATCTGTCAAAGGCATACCTGGTTGTTAGGAGACCCACACAAAATAACAGTTATTGGGTGAAACTCAGTGTACTGAGTTTCTTGAAAATGTAAGCAATATAACTTTTATGAACAAGATTGTAGACAATAATTCCTAATACTGAATTGAAACTTTTGTAGGTATGATTTGTATTAATTAATAGAATGACAATGATTTCTACTATCTTAAAAATAACATTAAATCAGGTAATACCTATGAATATTTAATGTATATATTTTTCATCTATGCATGTCTATGCATTTTATCTCTCTACATATATTCTTTATAATTACCATGCAAAACAAACTTTATTCAGTTTTTCCTAAAGGATAGAAAACTGAGGTTGCAAGAGAATGTGTAACTTGTTTAAAGTCATTTAGCTTAAAAGAGGCAGAGCAGTAATAGACCAAAACTCATGAATTTCCTCATAGGTTCCATTTCTATCATTCCCATGAAACATGTTAACGAAGCAGGAAATCTTTCCAGTTGGTGCCTGAGTGAAGAAAAGCTATTGTCATCTAGAGAAACATTTCTCCTCTCAGTTTTATCATGCGTTCTCAAGGAGATCAGGGCTCCTTGAATAATTGCATCACTTTCTGTAGGACATATGATATGTAATGTATTTTGACGTGATTATTATCAAGCTGTTTTATTGACACCCACCCTATATTGTAAATGTTATCTGAAAACAATCATCGTTCCTCTTGACCATTTGATTCTACCTAAAGTGTTAAAGGTTTGAGATTTTATTCTTCTTAAAAACCAACATGAGTCTGTTGTAGGTTCATGCAGGCTGGCAGAAGACATGAGTCTTGAGACAAAGAAGTTTATCATTCATGACACAGTAGACAGCACAAATATCAGCATATTTATGTAATTTTTCCTTACCCCCTAGTACCAGGGGGGCAATGTGAATGAGCCCAGGTAGACTCCTGAACATGTAATATGTGTTGTAGGAGATTGAATTTACAGAGTTTACAGTCTGAATATTTGTAATGTATATAGTTATAATGTTTTAGCTAATGAAACCTTTGTACAGAAGGGAGATAAATGTCTCTCTCTCAAGACTGTAAGCAAACTTGTCTTTTATTCTAAAGGGAGATATTGCCTTTCCCCAGCCTGTTTGCTGTACAAACATCTTGAAAAAACAGGAACAAAGGATAGTTAATGACTTCAATCAAAGTGTAGGCAATGACTCGCTTCATAAGACATTCAGAAATGTGAGAAACTCATGGAAAATTGTCTTTCAACAGGTTCTAAAATTTCATCTTTCTTTGCAAATTGGACATTTTTCTGGGAGCTTTCCCATTTTAATTGTTCAGTAGACTATGCCACTTAGCATCCTTGCTTAGAAATTTTGATCCTTTTATACTGTGGGTATGATTATCATATGAATCATAAATGATGGCATGATATGATCACCACCTTAAAGTGGGAGCAACTCTTATTTCTCTTCAATTACATATAATTACCCTTAGAAAATTATACTGAAAGACTAATTTTACATTGGTGAACCACTTAAATGCACATTAGTAGAAACATGAAAAATCCAAAATATTCTATAAAATTTCTCAAAAAAACATAAAGCCAAGAAGTCTTACTCCAGCATTACCAAAATTAAGAGTTAGAGATCATTGTTTCTTATATGTAAATTCACAGTGCTGTTACTCAAATGGAGCAAGTTAGCTTTGCTAAAGCTTCCAATTCTCTCTTGGAAGAGCTATACAAGCCCCATCGGTCCACCAACCACATTGTTCAGGCTCCCTTCTCAGTCTCAGATCAAGTTCCTGAGGCTCATCTGTTCATGAAGGGAGCTCCAAGGGACACAGCATGCTTCCCTCCCTTCTCAGTTCTTGTGTGCTCATCCATTCCATCCCTTTATATATTTTCTTGACTTTAAGACTAGCATCAGAATATAATATAATTTTCCTCACTCTCTTCTTTCTGGTTACTTTGGAAAACACAGAGATGCTTTTCTACTGAGGATTAAACAATAACCATTTTGGGAAAAGCAACTGAGTTTAACTAAATAATTTAAATGGGTAAACTTAACCCCCCCCCCATTCCTACAGATTAAAATCCAAACATTTAAGGCATTAAAACCAGTCTATCATTTATCCTTACTTGCTATCCTCACATCGCTCATCACTTGTGGTTCACTTATATTTACTACATTTCCCTGATCTAGATCTTCCATCTTTTTGTGCTTTCCCTCTCATGTTTTCTTTACTTATTCTTTCCGTTCTTTTAAGGCTGTATGCGGAAGTTTCTTGAGTTGATTTCAAGAAATAAGTTTTCTCTGAAGTTAAGGAGTGACTTCTTTAAGAGACACCCTAAAATATACTAAATTATATGTATAATCTACTCCTACTCCTGTGAGGAAAAATATTTCCCTAGCATAAATATTAAGCAATCAGTGTTTGTTGAATGAATGAGTAAATTCTTCTTTCCAGGATCACTTCTCATGGTGCTAGCTTCTTCCAACCTAATGAATTTATTTGCCATCTCCACAGTACTTCATATGCCTTTATGGATGCTTTTCCTTTCCAGAAAGGTAACCTCTAACTCATGACCCACTTCTCAAGGTTACAACCTGCCACCTCTACTACTGGTAGAAGGAAAGGATGCTCTTAAAGAATCCTGGATGGAAGCCACTATTGGCACAAGTATAACACACTTTTAACACCATTTGTAAAATAATTTATTTATTTATATATTTTTACATCTTCATATTTGTACCATGTTTGATTTCTCCCCTTGGGTATTGTTCCCATAAAATTAGCACCACTAAGATACTGGTGGACCATTACTGTAGACCCTTATGTTTTCCTTGAACTGTTTGTTATAAACCCCTGAGGAAAAGATAGTTTCGTAGTCATCTTTGCCATTCCACAACCTACCATTATTGCTTGCCATTTGATGGTTTGTTGAATAAGTCAGTTACTTATTCAGTGAATGGTAATGTTTTACCTATAGCATCTTAGTTCCTAGTTGGTTTAGCAATAAGAAGCTCGTGGTTTCTGCTTTTTAGAAATAACACTGAGAATGGCATCAAAATTAATTTTTACATTTTACTTTTCATACAGGTTATATGTATGTATTCAAACCTGTAATAAAAACAAGCTAGATATGCCATAATTTTATTTCAAATGGGACATTTAAATTTCTAAGAATTCTTCACTAGTTAACTCCTAATTATTCTGGCTTTTATCCAGCCAACAAATTAAAATCTCTAACTAGACATTTCTTAACGAAAAATATATTTGTATCTAACTGACATTGGATAAAAATATTTGCTCGAGAAAAGTATCTGAGGACAATTTCCTCAGAAAGAATAATTCATTTAGAAGTAATTGCACACACAATTTTTGAATGACCACTCTGCCTGGAAAGACTTCTTAAGTAGAAGTCAAATAGAGAAATAAGATCAAACTGGATAAAGGCAGAGTAGTGCTTGTATTAGAGCCATTTCTCATGTTGTGTTGTGTTTCCTGATTAAGAATACAATGGGAGAACCTATAGTATTCTGTATTTATTTGAAAGGGAGAGACAAATGGTATGTTTTGGCTATGTGTATAAGAAATTTAAAGAAAAATACTATCAAATTAATAGTTGCCTCAATAAAATATTTAGAAAATCAAAGATTGGGGAAGAGACAGTATTCAACATTCATTAAGTTGGAACTGTGGATCCAGTGATTAGCTAGATATATGTAACTATTACATATATATATATTCAGTACAACCCCAATTTTGTAATACATAATTCTAGACAAATATTAAGTAGAAAACTGAAGTATACCGTTTGCACTTAAGAAACTGTTATTTTGGAAGGAGGATAAGGAGAATGGTTTTTCAATTTTAAAAGAAATTATTCAGAGCTAAGACCAAAGTTCTTTTTGGATTTACGACAAATCCCACATGTGGGTTAAGATGATCAAATCATAACTGCATATAGCAAATACTGAGTTTCTCTACAGTTAGTTATCACTACCTGTAGACTTACTTAGATGCATTGGCTTCCATATAATGATGGGGAGGCTGAACTGAGACAAAAGAACACCTATGGGACTCAGCCAAACTAAACTTATTTACATAATTTCCCTTTCATTTGTTAATAAGAAATGCTGAAGAATACACTTATCAAATCATTTCCACCCTCAATTTTGTTTTTCATAAAACCTTTTATCCAAACTTGCAAATCATAACCAAAACAACCACCATACTTGTTGACTACTTATTGGTAAAGCAATATATAGTGGACAATGTCCCTTTCTGGTTGTTACTAATCTTGTTTAATTAGAGATATAATACATTGATATTTGAGGATATAATTTTCTAACAAATATGAAGTTATAATACTGAATTTTATTTTAAGGAAAAAAGCAACTAAAATTGCATTTAATTTAGAAAGCACACCAATAAAATGAACATTTAGGTACTGTTTACTCAGAAGAAAAAAAAATCTTCATTTCTTGTCAGCAGTCAAGATTTCAGAACGTATCTGGATTTTTTACTAAGTCTCAGAATACATAGGTTTTCTGTCATTATGGATTTATCTGTATCTCCAGTGAATTTCTTTAAGAACATGATTTGAGCTAAATATTTACATGTCACACCCCTGTCTGTCTGTCTGCCTACCTACCTATTGTAATTTTTTTACTTTATAGTAAATATATATTAGATAGCAGCGAGTCAAAACAATAGTCAGAATTAAAATTAATTCTGTTTCAATTCAAAATCTTTTTCCCTCCAACCCACCCATGAAAGTAATACATAACAAAAATCTAAGTGATCTAAAAATCTAAGGTAAATAGTAACATGAATTTTGAGGATATGTCTCAATGATTTATTATAAATCTGAGGGGATATGAAAGTCTCCTCTAAGAAATCTTGCTGCCACCTCCCATGCTTCATATACTTGAATCTATTATTTGAGCAATTAAGTTGTACCTTAATAACAAAGGGTAAGGGCAGGACAAGGAGAAGGAAGACTATTGCTTCTCAAAGGCACTATGTTAAACTAGGAGGGAGATCTAACTCATTGGGGAAAACCCTTCCTTACTTCTCAAATGAGCAAGGTTGTTTATAAAAAAATTACAAGTCAGATAATAGGTCACTTCAAAAGTCTCTGGGAGTCTAGTCAGAAAAGAGGCAAGGAAAAAGAAAAAAGAGATGTTTGCTAGAATAATGTTATCATGAAGGGATCTTGCTTGAAGTAAGCTTCTACATTTACAAAATCTGGAGTAGGTTATAAGGGGAAAGCACCAGCAGAGTTGATTTCAAGAAATAAAGTCTTCTATTTTAAAAATATTTTAGGACTAACTCTCTTGATAATTAAAGAATATCACCATAGAGATTAGATATAGAGTAGATTAGATATAGGCATAGAGTTTTTGAAACTAAAGTCAAATTATCTGAAGAAAATAATATAAAGTTCATTACTCTTAAAGAAATAATATTCTAATAATTTTTTGGAGAATGATCTCAGTAGTTCCATGTATGGATGTTGCCACCACTTCATCATTCATGCATTCTACATTTTTTATAGGTTTTTAATGCACTTATTTCAGTTTGAACTTGTAGGAATCTTGATACTTATTGCAAATTTTGTTGATTTTAACTGTGAAAAACATTATAAAAACTACTGGTCCAGGTGCCATAAGACCACAATTTCCTGCTGGAAGAAATTAAAAAAAACCCAAAGCCCAACCTTTAACATTTTGATGAGTAGGCAGACAGAATTCTGTTTTGTAGATGAGAAAATGTAGGCGATAAAATCAGAGCAGGAAGTTGAGGGTTCTTTCTGTACCTAGAGGTGTTGAGGACTAATCTTTAAAAGCAAAATAGTATTAAGGTATAAAAACTAGAGTGTGAGTCTTCTAATAGTTTTTAAAGTAAATTAAGGATGGAAACAGAAGTCCTGACTGGGGTTACGTCACTTTTGAATACAGGCTGGCAACATACCAGTAGACAGGCTTTCTAACAAAAGTGGGGCTGCTAGGTTGAAATTACAAGTCAATTGGATGTGGGGAAACTAAAGAAGGGGAAAAAAATTGGAAAATGTTTGCCTAAGATCAGTAACAATTGGAATTTCTCTCTGAAAGAAGAGTGGCATAAATCAGGTTAACTTTTGGGTCTAAGGTATAAAAGTTTTATTTGATTTAAAATTGTAGTCCAGATGTTAGCTTTCTTGTACTCTAGTTTCTAGTATTAGTCATCTTGGGCTGCCATAGCAACATGCCAGAGACAGGGTGTTTAAACAACAGAAATTAATTTCTCACTATTTTGGAGACTGGGAAGTCTAAAATCAAGGAGTTAGCCAATTCAGTTTCTCCTGAGGGCTTCTTCCTGGCTTTGAGGTTGTGACCTACTATCTGTGTCCTCACATGACTGGGGAAGGTGAAAGATTTTGTGTGTCTCTTCTTATAGGACACTAACCCCATTATGAGAACACCACCCTCATGATGTCTGCTAAACTTAATCTTCTCCCAAAGGCCCCACTTCAATACATACTCTACTCTGGGGGTTTAAAACGGCCTCAACACATGAATTTTGATGAGCTACAACTCACCTGGTCCCACAAATTTCAAGTCTTCTTGCAAAAAAATTACATTAATTACATTCCAACAGCTCCTCTTGACTCCTTCGGTCATCAGTTCTGGAGTCTAAATTCTAAATTACCTTTACTATCATTTATATCAGATATGGGTGAAAGTTGAGGTGATTTATCCTGAGGCAAAGTTCTTTTCCAGTTGTGAAAGCAGGTAAATTTTGCATTTTCAAAATGCAGTGATGGGCCAGGTATCAGATAGATGGTCCTATTCCAAAAGAGAGAAATAATAAAAGATGGGTGATAAGCCCCAAACAAATCCCAAACAGCCAGGGAATTCCATTAGATTTTCTTTTTAATATTTATTTATTTATGCATACAAGAGCTGGCGTACAGGCCAGAGTCACAGGAGGTGAGAGGATTCACCAGACAGAGTGGAGAGCAGAACAGGCAGACTGACTGAAACACACTGCGGAGGGCAGCAGTGGGAGAGGCATGAGAGGAAGAAGAGGTTCCCTCCCATGAGAGTCCTCTCCCTGGCTGGCGGCAGGGATTGAACTCCTGCTGCAGTGGCTGTGGTTTGCTTCATAGTGCGTTGCTTAACTCACTGCGCCACCAGGGAGGCCCGAATTCCATTAGATCTTAAAGTTCAAAATTATCCTTTTTGGTTTGAACCTCAACTGAGTCACTGAATATTTTTTTCAAAACTGTGTTCTGCTAGGAAGTATGCAGGTGTATATATGATATATATTGTGTGCATATATACATATAAAATGTAATTGCTCTCTCTCTCTCTCTCTCCCCATCCATCCATCCATCCATCCATCCATCCATCCATCCATCCATCCATCCATCCATCCATAATAGCTGGAAACATATGTATTTCTTTTATAAAATAAGGAAAATCACATAGTGTAAGTATCATCTTTGATTTTATCCTTCTAGATAGATGATAAAATTTTTACCTGCTTGTCTTTCATTCTTTCGTTTTTTAGAAAAGATTTATTTTATTTACTTATGCATATAAGAATTGGAGTCTAGGCTAGAGGTATGGGGGGGTGGGAGTGAGAGGATTCACCAGAGACAGAGCAGGTAGCAGAATAGACAGACTGACTGAAATACACTGCTGAGGGAAGCAGTAGGTGAGAAAGGAGAAGTCTACTGTGCCATGTGAGTCACCTCCCTGCTGGGTATGGAACTCAGGTTGTAGTGGCTGGTGATAGCTTGATAGCTCTGAGACTTTAACCCCTGCATCACCAAAAAGGCCCATGTGTTTCATTCTTTATTTCCTAGAGTTTATTTTATAAATTTACAAATGTATAAATTTATATATATCACAAAAAATGGAATAATAGCAAACTGACTGATGGTTTATTTACTTAAATGAAACAGATATTTTCTCTTTTTTAATTTTCATCTGGATGTGGCAAGTTTATTAAGGCAAAGAGAACATGAAAGAGAGATGCCTACATTGACACAGGTAGGCAGTCTTAAAAAACAAGATCTGCCTAAACAGATATTTTTCAATGCCATTAAATGTGTTTCTGCATCATTATTATAATAACTATTTAGCATTTAACAGTAAGTATATGACCATATTCATTGGTCTTTATTATTAAATATGCTTGTTTCTAAATTTTTGTTAATATAGTGTTTTGAAATGCATTCTTAAATGTATACCTTTGTTCTACATATACCCACAATCATTTTTAAAAATAAATTCCTAGGGGTGAGATATCTACATCAAAGGATATTTGTTGCTGCCCTGACTAGTGTTGCGAAAGCCTTTACAGGCAGCATGTTTAAAGATAGCCTAAGGTGTCTTTAATGAGGCCATGTCCTCTAAGTAGAAGGGAGCTCTAGTGCGGTCCTGGCCTAGAGAGTCTGAGCCATGAGTTATTTATTGTGGTCAAAAGAAAGGTTAGAATTTCAAAGTGAATCCTAGTTTTGAATGACCTAGGGACAGGGAATAGGCATTTTTTTTCATGCATATCTACCACTCACAATGTATATAAATTCTCATAGACACATATATCATGGCTTCCAATCTATTTCAAAATGCACATACTCATGCACACAATGTTTCTTATTGGACACTATGGTGCCAGTAGATATTGTTGATGCTTTCAAGTCATCTGAAGAACTCTCTTACTTTTAAGTATAATTTTATTTTAAAATAACTTTTGCTTTCTGAACATGTTTAAAGTGTACAAAAATCATCTTAAAATCTGAAAAAGCACCCTTTCTTCCAGTGACAAATTTAAAAGTAAATTTATACGTAGAAATGTAGGTGTTTGTGTGAAGTGGTACTAGACAATTGCTGTCATTGTTGTATCTGTAAGTATCCCTTCAGATAAGTAAAATATTCCTTGTTGTCTCTAGTGTCTCATTGAATTATATTCTCCCTACCATGAAAGTACCACTCGGTATAATGGGGCTCAATTAAGTCAATAGAATTGGCAATCTGAAATGTATCTTATTTCCAAAGTGCGTCATTTATCCTTCTGTGTTAATAATAATGGATTATTTCTCCATGTTATATCATCATGGGTTCCTCAACAGTAGGGGAGTATTTCAGATCTAGACTAACTAGGACGATAATTGTTTCCTGAGAAGATTCTCAATTTAACGTTCTTAAACACATCGTCATAGTTTTTTATAATTTTTTTCCAAGGACTAATGTAACAATTTTATTCTGATATAATAAAGTTTAATGTTTCATAGTGAAAATGATTTCTGTATCTTCAATTGTGTGTATTTTATTCTTCTCTTGTGTTTCTTCCTTCAACTTGAACCATAAATTCATATAGAAATACCTATTCTACTGTAAATAGAGTCCTAATATATTCATGATGCTCAGACATTAAATAATGATTACAGCAATAAAAATTTAGTCATGTAGAAATATTACTGATTTTTCCTCTAACATAGATTACATGTTAGCCTCCTGGTAATATGTGATATCTGGATGATTTATGTGTTCTTAAAAGTTTAAATATTTACTGACTTAGATTTTGGGGAGCTAGTTTTTCAGTTCTTTTAACTCTGCATATTTAATTTCTTTAATTATTCTATTTTAAGACTAATATAAAGTGTTTTTAAATATTTTAGTTTTTTTTCTAGCTAAAACAAATTTCATGCCCTTTTTATTAGGTCTATCCTGAATTTTCTTTCTTCAACATTAAATATTCATAAAATTCTCTTACTTCTTTGATGGCCAGCACTTTATACTGTTTTATCCTTTCCCTTTACACTTAATTTAATGCTAAATATTCTTTATTTTCTCTTTGTTTACAAGTATTTTTAGGAAACTTAAACCAGATTTTGGCTTACTTTTCTTGAATTTCTGCCAATTAGATTTGTTTGATTCTTCTTTTTCTTTTTTATAGAATCTGTAGGTAGTACTTTTTAAAATTTAAAATTATTGTATAATTCAGAATACTTCAGTCATTTTCCAGACTTTTGTCTTGACTATAAGCTGACTTTAGATTGACTGACTTCCCCTTTTATAAAGCATTGATAGACGATTCTTAAGTTATGCAAGACAATACAAGATACTTTATTTCCCCTTTCTGAGGATCCCAATTTAACACATACTTTTGTAGAAAGAACAGAATCAGTTCTCAGAAACCCTAGTACAGAATCTGTAGGTGCCCTTTAAGAACTTGCCCTCCTAGTATGTTTCAAAGCAGCAGCACTGGAATTACTTGGAAACTGATTGGAAATGCAGACTCTCAGTTTCCAATCCAGACTTGCCTAATCAAAATCTGCATTTCACAAGCTCTCTGGGGGGATGCCATTACACATTCAAAGGTGAGAATCCCTTCTCTTAACTAAGGTTTTACTAATGTTCACTTTTGGAGAGCCCACTGGGTAATTAAAGAGGTCCTTTCTTCACCTGAAGACTGCATGTGGACCACATATCAACTAACTGGATACTGAGGTCACTACTGGACTGTCGTTGGGGCTAAAGCCAAATATCATTGTAGAATGTGTGATACCAAAAAAATTGTTTACCCCAAATTAAACATATATATTAAATATTTACCTTTTAAATTTCATATTTTTATAATTTGACATTATGAATCAGAAACAGTAAATTTTCAGTGCTGACAGCTTCTAGATGGTGCCTTTCTACTGATGTCAATGGGGAAACAAGATAGGAATCTTTAAAAACTTATGGCTTAAACAAATTTAAATATCTAAAAATATTAATCACGCTTTTAAGGTTATTTGTTCTTATGAATGCTAATGCAGAAATAATTCCACAAAGATTATAATCATAATCTTATCTACTCTTTTTTATTTTGCTTTACATTATAATTTAAATTTTCATAAACACAGTTGAATCCAAAAAAATACATACTATTCTCCCCAGGGTTATCTAGCTCATTCTCTTAGAATCCCTTAGTGTTCTTAACTATTAATTTAACTTTTGAAAGAAAAAATTGGTTTCACTTAAGATGAAGAATTTTTTAAAGTACTCATAAATTATCATGCAATTTCATGCTGGTTACAAAAGCTGCATAGTTAATTTCAGCTGAGGGATAGATTTGCAGTATATAAAAACAGATTTTCATTATTATGGATATCTTGAAATTTTTCCTATATATTGTGAGACCTACTTTAAATCACATAGACTCTAATTTGTCTCTATCAAGTTGAGAATTTTGGGTTAATTGCTGAATGCAGTCTGACTCAGCAATTCCCTTTTCACCCTATCCAGGATGATGAAAGATCCACGGGACCATCAGCTGATCATTACAAAAGATCTCACTGTATTCTATTTGAAGACCATGAAAAGCAGTTATAACAAGATATTAAGAACCAGTCTGAAAATGTCAAAATCAGTGACTCAAGCTCAGACCATTTCTCTCCTTGGCCTGTTAAAAATGCCCCTGGTGGAACAGACCTTGGGACTGCCTTGGGTGTGCACTGGGATCATGATCCTCAGCACTTCTTTGACTATAGTGCAGCCTGAGTATTTCTCCGTTCAACAATATGAAACTAAATATTCAAATATTCACAAATATCTAAATACAACATGCTTTGTACACCTCCTGGTTTAATTACTATTATATAAATGGAACAAACTTTAGTCATATCATAAAGCTTGCTTTGTGGGTTACTAGAAATGAAAATGAAGTGCACATTTAGCTTGAGGTGAAACCATGGAAATAATTTTGAATGAATGATAAATTAAAACGAAAGTTCCCTGTTTCCTCTGATCACTATAGTAGCTAGAGTTTTTTATTCTGCCTAGTGGGATATTTTATCAGCATTACCAATGGTTATAATTTTTTGAGAAATATTTTTTCTTCTAGATGTTTTAGGTTTTTAACGCATCAAACTTTACCTTGGTTTTGAAAGAGAAGGGATTAAAATCTTCTTAATGAAACTACATATAACAAAATTTAAAAAGAAATATTTCCTATTTTTAATTAATTATACATACTCTTTCCAAATATATACATATTTCAGAATTAATCTCTTATTTTATAGTATTTTCAATTTTTAGTCATAGAATATATTTCTTTATTTACTTATTTTTCTATTTAAGTGTACTCTACATGGAAGTACTGGATGCTTTATTTTTTCATTTTTTAAATTGCTAGCATATTAACATTTTAAAATCTGAGGTTCAACAGTATTTGAAATTATATTCAATTTGATATAGCTTCTTAATAATTAAAAATAACTTGATTTTTCTAAAATTAATTTTTTTAAATTTCCATGAACAGACCTTTAAATCCCACTTTTGAACTAGAAACTGCACATTTTAAAAATAGATAAAATTTCTTATATTCTTTGAAAGCTTAATGACTCATCTGTTAAGAATCTATATTTATAATTTCCATTGATTTCATAACTTTGAGGGTCAGTTGGATAAGTAAGAAAAACTAAGAGGAATGATAGACTTCAAGTTCAATCTTTAGTAATCATCCCTATGCTAGATAATTGAGTAAATCTCTGAGGGCAAATGTTTTATAGATTTCTGTGACAAATAAATAAAGTGGAATTTCGTGACTAAGCATTGATTTGACACATTCATCTATCTATGCAAATTGACAAGTTCCTAAATTAATCCAATCGATACAATCTGGTAAAGAAGAATGCGGAAATACCAGATGGCTATCAACTACAATGCCAATAGTATTGGCTGTGCAGTGATCAAAAAAAAAAGAAAAAAGAAAATGTTTGCATGTATTTTACTCTAAAAAGATATTTGCATGTAGTTTTGTGAGATAATAGGAAAAAAATATGTATATTTACCTTTTCCCTCATCCCCTCAACACAGAGGTCCTAAAACCCTTATAAACTTCTAAGTGAAAATAACACTAAGGGCATCTTTTGCTGTAATGAAGAAATGCTAGATGGGCTCCTGGATGAATTCTGGTCACCAGAAAAAACAAACCATGATTAGAAGCTTAGAACTTTCAGTTCTGCTCTCCCCACTTTTCCACAGAGGGGAGATGGGCAGGATGTGGAGTAAATAATTGATCATGCTTACATCACAGAGCCTCCTTGAAAATCCCAATAGTGCAGAGTTCAGAGTGCTTCCAGGTTTGATGAATATATCTATGCCTTGAAGGGAGATGTACCCCAACTCCATAGGGAAAGAAGCTATTGCACTTGGAGATCCTCACTGAAGTTCCTCCTGTAACTTCCCCTCTGTATCTCTTTATCTGACTGTTCACTTATATCCGTTATCATATTCTTAAATAATTTGGTAAACATAAGTGTTTCACTGAGTTCTATGAACAACACCAGCAAAGTGATTGAATTTGATAAGGGGATGGAAGATGTTACTGATAAGGAACATCTGATTTGTAGTCAAATTGACACAAGTTATGGGTAACCTG
The DNA here is from genome assembly GCA_019455555.1 of Galemys pyrenaicus. Classification (NCBI taxonomy): domain Eukaryota; kingdom Metazoa; phylum Chordata; class Mammalia; order Eulipotyphla; family Talpidae; genus Galemys; species Galemys pyrenaicus. Next base: position 6,403,930 of record JAGFMF010011568.1, read on the forward strand.
GGAACTTAACTGCATATGATTGGCTTCTAAATTCAGGTGGGATCAGTTCTGTGGAACTGAGCCCTCAATCTATGAGATTTGATACAATCTCTAGGTATAACTGAGTTAAATTTTAAGATGAGTATATGATGTTGCAGAGAAATGTTTAATGTGGGGATTCCTTGTTCCCAACCTCCATACCCATACATTTGATGGCAGCAAGACAAATATAAACATTGCCACTGATAGGCTTTGTGAAAATGAAATGGGGAGCAGAAGTTAGAGGTTATTAAGAAATAGGAATATTAAATGCTCAAGAACAACACAGTTAAATTCATAATTCCTTATGTCAAAGAGAAGTAGACACTCTTGTGGATTGTTTTCCAAGATTGTGCTGTATTGACTGGGTAATGAGAATAAAATAATGTAATGAGTTTATTTTTCATTAATGTATGAACTTTAACAACATAGGGATAATGATATAGATCTATCAACCAGGGTTTACACATGGAAGTAATAATATATACCAAAAACAGACTAGTGTGCAATAAAATAGGATAAAAATTTTTATCACCCAAAATACTATCAACAACTTTCTCAACTTATTGCTATATACTTTTTGATATAAATAAAGTAACCACATTGATATTGATCCTTTGATAACACTGGCATGAAATGTTACAGTTTATACCTTATAGATTTTGAATGGGTGAGCCTTTATTTAGAAAAATATTCTTTATATATTTGATTGGTCTTATTATGTTTTCCTAATGAATTATTATCACATAGGGGAATACAAAACTTTTTTGCTGTCTTTTTAGTAAGCATTTTTTAAATTGCATCAGGATCTTAAATATTGTTTCCATTGTTTTCACTTTCATTATTAATACTTAAGTCCACTGATCTTCTTTGTATAGATAGAGGAAAGCAAGACAGGAAAAGAACCCCAGAGAGGTCTGGTGTCCTCACTATCTCTGCATAGAAAAACCAGACTCCTACCACTACTGCATGGTAGGATGACTATAAAATTTATTGACCTAGTGGAAACACTTTTGAAAGTGAAAGGGAGCACTATTAATAATTACACCTGGACAACAGGCATAAACTACACTTGTCCCGGGAAAACAAGGATGTACAGTCATCCTATTACATGGAGACAGAACAATGATGTATGAATGGGATCTTTCAATTCCAGAATGGAAGTAGGTTTGGGATTCTTTCTAACCTAAAGCACCTTATGTTGTCTATATCAGTTCTGTTTCTTCATAGCTGGGATATTACAGGGCTTTGAAGAGAAACAAACTCTTCCCCCACTCCCCATTTTGTAAGAAATATAAACCATCATCTATCTGAGATGCTGTTTAGATGTAGAGGATAATACAAAGATAAATGTAGTGCAGTGTTGGTCGCTCTCTTCAATCATGTGGCTAGTGCTTTGTTGATATTGATAATGAGATAAGAGCTTCTAAAGAGTTAAGATATAAAGCATGCTTTTTTATTCCTAGATTTCATTTTAACAAGTTTTTAATATGAATTCAGTTATTTTAATAGTTTTTAAAATTGTCAAATCCTTTGAATAAGACAAAGTAACATGGTAACATTTTAAAATGTGTTAAATTTTATTTGTGGCCATATTAAATATAGGAATTGTATATCCTTGACTCAAGGGACATATCTATTAAATTAAATGTTAGCCATTTTTTCCATTACCTCACTTATATTTTGCTTATTAAAAGTATCAAATTTTGAGAGAGATCTTAGAGTTTCAGACTCTATTTTATTTATAACACATTATTGTACTTTCATTGGTTTTTGTTTTATATCTTTCAGTTGATATATGATATCAACATTTTATAATCCATCTCATCATAGGTCCTGGTTTACTCTCTTTTACTTGCATTAATCTATGTAGTGTCTCCTTTGTCCTCTTATTTTCAACCAATTTAAAATTGCTGAATTTTAATTGTATGCATAAAACAATTAGATAGGAAAAGGCATGTTTTAGTAACAAATTAACACTGGCTTTTCAGTGTGCTTTTGTGCTTCAGGCATATATATATAAATTAAAATATATATGTGTACATATGTATTTTAATTACACATATATAATATATGCATGTGTATATATGTATATATGAATATATATGTATTTTAGTTTTAAATTTTTTTGATATGCCAACTTGATGGCTCTCCATCTGTTGTCTCACTAATCCAGGCTGCTTTAATCTTGTGGTTCTGCCATCTCAATTTGAAGTGTCAGGGTTTGCTGTGACAGGAGAAGAAAAAACTGGTGCCTTTGTTTCCCTACTAAATTATTTGACTCACAGCTCATTGGCTATAACTCATTAAGTAACTCACTGAATAAGAGAGTAGGAATATAGTCTTCATGCACCCCAACAAAGAATAATGCTGAACACTTGTAATTTTCTCTCTGTCTCTGTCTCTCTCTCTTCTTTCTGTCTATATCTGTCTCTTTCTTTTGTTTTTACAAAAGTTACATCTTAGCATATTAGGGAAGGACTTTGTTCCCACTTAGGTAAATGAATAATTGCTTGATTTTACTAAGTAATTTCTTTTCCCGCTTCCAATTTTTCCCCATTATTCAGTATGATTACCTAGGACCTCTCTCTTGGGCCTATGATACTTATTAGGAGTCTCTCCACCAACATTTTCCCAACCAGAGTTAATGTGGTGGCTGACTAAAGGGCTCCTGTTGTTCTTATTATGATGTAAGATGCACCTCAACAATGAACTTCAGGAAACTTCGGGAAAAAAAAAAAGATGTATTATTCTCAGGTCCAGCAGGGAACACGAGACACATAAGGATAATGAGGTTATGAGACTGATATTATGGAAATGAGGGTATGCGTGGAGAGGAAGCAAGAAAGGCTATCTGCTACTCTCAGAATTATCTCCCAAATTTTAGTACTTTTGCTCTGTGCTTTTCCAGACCTCCATATAAAGAAGTGTGTCTGGAGACCCCCATGCTCCATTAGTGTTGACAAAGAATCCCTAGCTTTGGCAGAGCAAGACTAAGAGCTTAGAGTTGTGAGTGGAGACCAGGTACAGATAAGATGCTATATCTGAACTCTGCAGCCATATTGACTAGGTTCCAATCCTACCTGTGCTACTTATCAAGTGTATAACTTTTGTCCCATCATCTAACAGCTCAGTGGCTCAGTTTTCTCATTAGTAAAATAGATACAATAATAATTATACCTTCTTTGAAAGTGTGATATATTTGTCACTGTATTTAATATATTATGCTGGTGTTACCTATATAGGTAACTATATTATTTTTTAATATAGTCACTTCTTTCTTAATGAAACAAAAGGAAATAACAAAGAAAAACTTGGTTTTTTTTATTGCCTTGTAGCAATTTTGACTGTAATTGGACTGTAAACACCGAGCAGACCCGGAGGAATGAAAGAATCAACATAACACATTCATGCTATCATCATCATCAGATGTGAAAGGGTTTGAAAGTGCATGGCTTTGGATACCTTGGAACTATACACCTAAATCTTATATTATTTGTTTTGTTTTCTTTTGTTCTTACAAATTATAGTCTTGATTTTACGATTTATTTTATGTATACAAGAACTAGGGTGTAGGCCAGAGGTGCGGAGGGTGAGGACCACAGTGGCTGTGGATAGCTTGATAGCATTTAGACTTAACTCCTACACTACCAGGCAGGTCCATAAAATCTTGATCTTGAAGGTTCTTAAAACATTGACACTCAAAAAAGCTTTGGGGACAATGGAACTCAGACCCTTGGTAGATTTTACAGAAATATATGCTTAAAAAAACTGAGACAAGCTAGTCTTAAGAAGAGAATATATAAAAAATATAATCTCCCTATATAGAAACCACTATTATTGCAGTATTCTAATCAATTACTTTCTCGTATTTCTATTTATTTGTTTTATATATTTTATATAAGAATATGGACAACATCATCTGTAATGATTTTTACCACCTAATATGGCACCATGAGCATGTCTCATAAAATTAAATCGTATTTGAAAATGTATTTTTAATCGCAGTATTTCTTGGTGTTGAGCAAAACTGCTTTAGCCATTTTTCTAGATGCATGTTTATTTCCATCTCTTCACTAGTTGAAATAACACAGAGATTGATGTCTTCTTCCATTTTTCAAATTTTCTTTTCCAGGTTTTGTTTGCAATTAGAGAAACTAACTTGAGATAGCCTAAGGCCATGAAGGGAAGGAAGGTTGTAGAAAAATTTATGGAAAGATTGTAGAGCATCTAACATTTACAAAATTAAAGTTAAAATAATGGCTATCATTTGTTAACCTTTCATATTGAAATTGCTCCTTTTCTAAATTATAATATTTAATACTGATGAGGATGTGATGAAACAGACAACCCCAGTCAATGTTGGGGTAGGGAAGGGTACTGCTAATTGAACAGACTTTCTGCAAAACAAACTGGCAAACTTTGAAGAGGCTTCAAATTTTCTTTGACTAAGTAATTTTAAACTAGGAATTTAGTCTATGGGTATAACTATATAGACTCACATATTTCTACATATCAAATTATATTGAATTTTTGGACAGAGTTGTTCATTCAACCCTCTCCACTCGACTTAGGATTCAGTTAGCATTGCCAATCATACTTATAGAGTTCCCAGTATCCAATGTCTGTATCATCTTATCTCACATATTTAATTGACGTCCATAACATACACATTGAATGGAAACTGGATCAGAGACTACCTAACGATTTCCAACATTGAAATAAACAGCATGGTAACTGGCACTGTTGAGAGTAAAATTGTATTAGAAGCAATACACTAAATGGAAAAGTTTGTGAGATTCTACTAGTAAGATCCTGAGTCCTGCCTCGGATTTCACCACTCTAAAACTTAGTTGAGGTTCAACATTACTTCAGTAATTATATATTGTATATTCTTTTTATCCTTCTGTATAATTTTCACTCAAGTCCTTAGCTCATATAAAAAGTATATAATTTTTAAAATATTAACTTTAAGAACAGAGGCAAACAAATAATTTAAGGTTTAGGTATAATTTCCAGGCATCCAAAGCCATGTACTTTCAAACACTTTGACATATGATTATGAGAACAGAAATGTGTTATGATGATTCTTTCATTAGTTTAGATCTGCTCAGTGTTTACAGTCCATTACCAGTAAAAGTTGCTACAAAACAAAACAAAAAGAAGTGTTTTCTTTGTTACTTTCTTTTGTTTCATTATGAAAGAAGTGACTATATTAAAGAATAATAACAGCAATAGGTAACACCAACATACTATATTAAATGCAGCGACTGACATATCACACTTTTGAAGAAAGTACTATTATTATCATATATACTTTACTAATGAGGAAGCTGAGACACTGAGCTGTTAGGTGATAGGACTAAAGTTATATACTTGATAAGTAGCATAGCTAAGATTGGAACCTAGACAGTGTGGTTCCAGAGTTTAATTCCTGTGCTATATGGCACCTAACAAGACAAATTTGCTATGTAAAGATTTATGTTATCATATATTCAACATCCTAATAAACATAGCTATGGGAGGGATAATAATTCCTCTTTGAGAATTGAAGATTAAGAATATTTTGTAATAAGAATTTGAAATTTATCATTTGCTTAAGAGTCTTATTTGCTGAGCTAAAGATAGTTATGAGGAAGCATTATGGAGCAGAAGTCCAGGTTCTTCTCAGTCATGTGATTTTGACAAGTGTCTTAAGCACTGAAGTCAGGCTTACTACCTGCAAGTATATGTAGAATATAGATAATCTGCCTTATTTGTTTTCGGAAGTTGTTGAGGATATTAGGTGAGATAGTCTATGTAATATGGTTTCTTGAATAATTTAAGTTTCTGTCGTTATTAATGTATTTTGGTCATTTGGGAGGAAATTAGTCTTATTGATTTAGGAAAATGTTTTTAAAATCGATTTTAGAATAATCAATACTACTTCTATTGGGGAATGAAACAAGAATATCATGTCAGGATAAAGGGAAAAAGAGTTCAGGGAACCAACATAAAAGTTAAAGATAAAAATATGGCTTTTACTTACTCTGCTCTTTAGAAATTGGGATGAAAGTCCATGAATGTAGAAGAAACGAAGATGCTGGAAAAATTTATTTTTGTAAACTGGAAGGTATGCTTGTCCTATCAGGACCACCTTGGGATCCATATGCATAAGTGATGACAAAAGATTTCATTTAGAGCAGAATCTTTTATGACTCATAAAACTTTGCTTAAGAATAAATTAAGAGAAAAATACTTTTGGCAGTTTTGAAGATTTTAACAAAGTAAAAATATATGTCAATTAACTAATTTATTTTATTATCTTGGCATATTTTAATTTTAAATAACCTTTTTACCTCTTATCCCCAAATCTCTATCGCAGTTTTTTTGGAATGTAAATTGACTGGTTGCTCTACCTTCCTTATCCTCTTTGCTGTCTTGATCATTATATCTTTGAACTTTTCTTCCCCCTTTGATTCCCTGTGAGGTTCCTCCTGTTTTTCTCACTACCTCTTCTACTAATACTTTAAAAATCAAAGGGCCCTGATTCACCTGCTCTGTGTGAGAATGAAGCTTGCAGGACTTATGTCTAGGGTGTTGGACTGGGATTCTGGGCTCTCTCTCTTTTGTTATACAAGCCGAAGCCTTATCAGCAGTCAAGATGCCTGGAAATCAAGAGTCAGTGCAAGGCGATGCTCTGAAATCCTAGCTGCGGAATCAGGGCCAGGAGGTCAGGAAACTTGGGGTTGTTGCCTCAGTGTCAAAGGCACAAGCTTCCTGGGTGCTGCACTTGCTTGAGAAATCAGCGGCCACTATAATTTCAGAGCAGATTCCATCAGCAGCGCTCTCCCATCATTTTCAGGTGCCACTGATCTCTCAGTCTTAGCTTAGCTCTCATCTTAGCACATTCTGTGAACACTTTCCTCCAGTGGGTCATAGCCTCAGGCTGCAAGCAGGTGCTGTGGTATTTGCAATTTTTGCAGGCTAGGAGCCTGCTGACCTTAGGCAAGAGGGGTTTGGTTGTTTCCTGTGAGTTTGCGAGTTCTCAGCAAGCCCTGGGTAGGAGCCATGACTTTGGTCCAGTTACAGCCAGTTTCACAGATATAGTTTGCCCCAGAGAAATGCGGCCCTTGATTATTGAAGGCAAGGGAACCCCTGGAAGACAAGAAGTCAAGATCAGGGAGGTGTGGGTGTTTGGACTGTGGGACTGTGGGATCTGTCTGTAGGAAAATCCCAGAAAATAGCCATGATTGCTGCCTGTTTCAACCATTTTGCAAACAAAGTTTTCTCTGAAGCGCGAGCTCCAGCATTTAGTGTGGGGTCATGTGGCTGAGTAGTCACAAGATCCGACAGGAAGCTGAAAAATCCCATTATTCCTCAATAAAAAATGTTCAGTAGATGCTGAACAGCTGACTTTTCTGAATTCTCACTTCTACTGAATTCATTATGATTTTAGTATGTATAAATGAATATAAATATAAATTTCAAAAAGATTAATTATGGGTAAATATATTTATAACATATAATAAAGTTCCTCCCTATAAAGAATACACCAATGCATATTACTCAATTTCTTTTTCTTCTTTTTTTATTTGGTAGAACTGTATTTATTTTTTCTGTGTATGGCAATTTTCACTAAAATTTCAACATTAAAAAATAAAATAAATGCATCAATACATTAAGATTAGTATATATTTGAGTATAGCTTACAATAAAAAGACTTCGTTAATCTATCATATGCTTAAATATCCAGTGTATGAGATTTTATTGTACTGATGGAAACCATTCAATTAAACTAGGTAAGACATTGTTTTAATTGATTCAGGATGTGTTGTATTTATTTGCTAAATTTTTCTTTTTGCTTACAACGTTTAATAAAATAGATGATCCATTTTTTAAATTTTGTTGTTGAAAGAAAAAATGGTCCAATTTTTCTTGTCTGTCTGTTCTCATATAGTCTCGATGAACTCATCTAAATATCCTGATGACATGCTAATTGCACTCTAAAATTAGTTTCCACAGTTGAAAACTTTAATCTTAAAGATAAAACAACATTCTTAAAAGTGGTTTATTATTTTTTAAAGGCACTGTTGAAATTTTTAAAATTTTTCTGAATTAGCCCTATTTTATTCTTACTGATTCTGTGAGCAGAGTTCTTCCTGATTCTCTTAATTTGCACTGCACAGCAGACACCACCTTCAGTGACCCTTGCTCTCCCACTCTAGCATAAAAGTTCAACAAATGCAAAATCTAAAATTTGACAGGTAGCTGATAGATAATTATTTGCAGTTATAGAAGTTCCTTAATTACAAACCTATTTCTAGGCAGTCACGGTGTTGAATAATGAGAATCTGACATCAAATGAACTAGGGACAGGAATCAACCCCCCACTTACTAGCAGTCATTTAATCTCTCTATACCTCTGTTTCTTCATCTGTCAATTAGACATTTCAGAGCGTTTATTTAAATACAATGATGCTTTCTATAGTGAAGTATGTATGTATGATATCAAGTACATTCAGAGGGCTGTGTTTGTAGACAGTGAAGTACTTATGTAATTTAATTTATTTTTTATTTTTATCATGCCCATTAGAGTACTATTAACAAGCTGAAGATGGTCATCCCAATGAATTCACTTGTAGATATTATTGTAATATATATATTTACAATTCGGGATATATTAACATGAAGACATGTAGTCTAAAACTTACAGTAAGTTCGATTGAAAAGTGATCCCCTGGGGCAAACAATAAGGAAAGAATGCAATTTAATGCATATTCAACACTTATCTTTGTGTGTACACTAGCCCATGCTGACTGATGAGTAGAAAACAAGACTTTCTGAAATATCAACTTCAGTCTCATAATTTACAGAGAAATCTCAGTCTCAAATATTATAGAGAAATCATGTAATTTTAAAGGTGGCAAAACTATAAAATGTCATTAAATATTTTTATGCATAGGCCCATAGTATTTAAAGGACGTTTGAAGACACGCACAGTGATTTTTTTTATTAAACTGAATCTTATTTATCTTTAGAGTCTTGATGCCTAGCACTCAACTCTATTTGTTGAGTGAGTGAATGAATTAAACAGTAGACATAGTTCTAATATTGATTTTGTTACTAAACTAAGTCTCTTGATATTGTGTCACTTTTTGTGGGAAGGGAAAAAGAGGCCAGAATTTTCTTGGTAAATTTAAAGAAACATAGCAGAGAGTTCAGACAGATATCAACAGGCTCATATTCTGCAACATATATTATGATATGTTTGAAAACATAACTTAGCTAGCTATAGTTACTCATCAATGATAATTGATATTTTGTTTTCTCACTTTTTTTTTAAAGATTTATTTATTTATGCATACAAGAGCTGGGGTACAGGCCAGAGGTGTGGGGGTGGTGAGAGAATCCATCAGACAGAGCAGGATGCAGAACAGGCAGATTGACGGAAACACACTGCTGAGGGGAGCAGCGGGCACAGCAGGAGAGGTCTGCTGCACCATGTGGGTTCCCCTCCCTGGCCAACGGCAGGGATCAACTCGTGCTGCAGTGGCTGCAGTTTGCTTCATAGTGCATAGCTTAACCCACTGCGCCACCAGGACGGGCCCTGTTTTCTCACTTCTACTGACTTCATTGTGATCTATCAATTGATAGCTTGAAAGTTCCCTAAGTTCTTTTAAAATAACTATTATATAGACTTTTTTTGACAATAAATTTCTTTACTAGAGGATAAATTCATGCTAATGATTTTAAAATTTTCTAATTTCTACTTTGTAAGTAACTTGCTGGTTACCCAGTCGAGATTGATAAAAAATGCTTTCATGACTTTAATCATTTTAGTCAAGTATCTGAGTTTTACCTATTACAAGCTGAAAGGATGATGGCAGAAACCAAATACTCCTTGGTTAGAGAAAAACGGCTTTAGTACTCATGGTCAGCCAGTAGCAGTAGCTTTTTTATATCAGCTCTCTTTGCTATCAAGTACCTCTCAGGATCCAGAAGGATGTTTGCATAAATGATGAGTTGAGGTACAGGAGAGGAATCTTGAGCTTAGGAAACCCACATTTTATAATGTTCAGTACACAAACCTGTTCCTTGCTTTGGAAGAGACTCACTATTCTTCAGGGCTGGATGCACAGTTGTAATTTACGGGCAGATACTATCTCTGTGTTTGAAGGTCATTTGCTATACAAACATTTTTCTAGAAGAGAATGTGAAATAAATAGCAATTAGTGTCTCTTTAACATGTGTAAGAACATGTTAAAACATGAAATATAAGATACCCATAGAGAATTGTCTCTCAGTAACAGTCTCTTGAATTGATAATGAAGGTGATTTCTCTAATATTCATTAAAAACCTATAAAACTTAGTACAAGACACTGTGTGGTACAATGAGAGGAGAAAGCAATGGGCCAATAAATACATGGATGAATGGGTAGGTGTAGTTCTAGTACTGATTTTGTTGAGGAATTAAAACATTTTCACACATATTCTATCAGAGTTTGATGTCATAAGTGCTGAAATCACTATAATAAGATTTAAGAGCTGAACTGTGAGCTTAAAATCACACATAGTATTTATTCTCCCTATTCTCTATTTTCCTCATTACTATAATTTATATTAATACTTATAGGGCAGTTGGAAAGATTTAATGACTTACAAAATATTTCTAAACATACAGAACTCCTAGACTCATTTCTAAAACTTGCTATCTCCTAAAAAATGTGTTAGCACAATAAAATCTAACTTTTATTACTTTTAGCATTGTGACCTTAAAAAGTTACTTCCTTTCTGACTCACATTTCCTCACTTATAAAACAAGAGTGATAATATCTCATCGGTTGACTGAGTCATAAATTAAAAATGTATTGAATATGCTTAATAAGGACTTAAAACTGATAGCTGCTATTATTAATAAAGGGACATATACTACATTAATTAAAAGGTTAGATTTGGCTTTCTTCCTAATTTATAGCAGGTGGAATAATGTAACTGGTGCAGAGTTGGAATGGGGAGGAGGGAACATTGAGACTGTTTCTCTTTTTTGTTACTAATTTACTAAAAAACATATTGATGACTGGTATTTAGCATTTAAAAAGCAGCACATAGTAGAGGATCAGGCCACTTACATTCTTCTACATATCCCAGAGGAAGTAAAGGTGATCAGGAGGTGATATTTTATCTATGTCAGGGAAGATGGATCAGAACAAGGTGAAAAAAGTTACACTGTGTTTTGAGAAAACAATAAAAAATTTAGTTTAGTCACTTTAGAGTTGGGTGGGTGATCAGTGGAAGCCATGTTAGAAAGGTAATATCTAAATGCTAGTTTAGGGGACAATCTTCATTCCAGAGACTCTGTGAAGCTATTTATGATGTTGCTGTTGTTGCTGTGTGTAAAACTAGGGTTAGAGATGGGCACTTAGAGAAAGATCATGTCCACAGCCTGTTGATTCTAGAGATGAAACTGATCCAACTTCTGTGTATTATATTAGCAAGTGAAAGGAGGTGCTCTGAATTCAATAAGCAATAAAAGGAACCATCTTAGCGCAGTAAGTCCGTCATCATCCTAGTTGTAGAGGGGGTTGTAAACAACTGAATAAGACCCTAAAAATAGAAATGCTGACCAATGAGTTAGACAAAAAGACTAGCCTCCGGGGTTAAACTCATACTCTATCCTTGAGTGACTTAGTGGTGAGTATGGCTAAGGATTAAAAAGCACTGCCTTGATGTTTATGGGCAATTTTACACCCCCTCACCCTTCAGGCCACAAGGACCTGCAGTGATTTCATTTAATGTGAAAAATACTGCTCCATATGAGCTTACTTCTTAACACAAGAGACTTTTCCCCCCAAATGTTTACATGGCTTTATAATATTTAGCAGAGTAATAAGATATTGAATTGCCAAATACGTGCATTTTGTTGTCATGTTGCTATACCAGTTCTTAAACTCCAGCAAAAAAAATTCTCATTAACTGCGCCTGCCTTCGTCAAACCTAACCTCTCGGCAGGGCTCTAGTTCTCTAGGCAAGCCCATCATCAGCCCCCACACTTCAAGCAAGTGCATAAGCACCAGCTGTCAATGGTGCTTTCAATCCAGCTGTCAAGCCAGGTGTGGTAGGCGCTGCGTTGTGCTCTGATGTTAATGATGGATTAATTAAAGCAGTGTGTATGCATGCAATGGAATCTGGAGAGCTGTCTGTGTACTGCTTTTGGCTGAGGTTCCTTAGTAGACTTCAATGTATTCCTTGGGGGCTTCCTCTCTACTTGCTAACAGGTCTATACACTCTGCTTCAAAAGCAAACAATCAGCTTATCTGAATTAAAAACAAAGAACCCCATGACTAATTTACCAAAGCTCATGATCTTGACAGAGAAAGCACAGCACTTATTTGACAGATCATGAAAGGAGGTAGAGGTGCTCTGTTTCTCCCTATTTTGAAGAATAGACTAAGCTATAGGGGACCTGTAGGTACATTTCTTACGCTTCAAAATAAACCAGTGGCATGTTATGTTATTCATAGTTCATGGGTAATAAGATTTTGCTATATTTAACTGTTTCATATAAACTTAGTATTTTTTTTTTTTTGGGTAACTTTGCAGGATTACCTTATTGACAACGTTGTTAGCTTTTAGAATTGTTCACCTTCTCCACATCAGTTACCTCTTTATCATATTAGTTCTTCTTGCAAGACAATGTGTACATCTTTCAACTATAGAACTTTAAGCCACTGTTTCTGTGTTGTTCACTAGCAGTGTATTACTTGACAACATATTTTCTTAGTATTTTCCTAAGGATTCAAACACTGCTCTCAATGTATACCTCATTGTATCTTGGCTGAAAAATGCAGGCTTCCATTTTTTTTTAGATGGAATACTAATACTAATACTAATAATAATAATGTGGGGTTGGTCCTGAGAGGGCTCAGATAGGCTTTTCTAAGTGTGCCTTATCCCTTCTCCAGTAAAGAGGAGATCATCATTTCCAAAGCTTTTCCCCTTTTCCTAATCAGAGAACCAGCTTCTACTCTCCCTTTTATGACCTAGAAGAAGGTGGCTTGGAGGGATTCATACAGTTGTAGTTTTATCGGTGAATCTATTTTTTATTTGTCCCATAAATAACTTTTTATTTTTAAATTTAATTTTTTTAAAAGTAAAAAAAAGTGTCCTCTAAATAATTATTATATATCCCCTTTCTGTGAGAATCTTATCATTATTTTAAGCGTAAAGATGAGAGAACCCTCTTCTTGTCCATTATGTGAAGTATCCCCTCTACTCTCCTTAACACCCTTGAAGAAGATAGTAGAGCATCATTAGAGGACTTTTAAAGAGGGAAAGGTGAATCCATAAGGAAATTAGCTTAAGATGTAGAAATCCTAGAACACCTATAGGCATAGTCCCCTGTTGGGAACAATAGAAGCTGGTGCTGCAATGGCACACACATCTTGAATAGAAAGACAGGATGGGGGAAGTTTGCAAAATGTCATGACGATGAGTCTGAACTTGACGGTCCCCTCCTCCCAAAGAGAAGTTGGTGAAAAGATACCAATTTAGTTTTAGGAATACCAGTAAGGAGGCTGCATGGGATCTTGGGAGTTCCCATTGAGGTATACTCTTTACAAGATGCAGGAAAGGCTGGGGTGAACAATGTAGATTCATTGCATGCAGCCTGCTCTAGGAAGTCACTTTTTGAGGACAATGTCAGGTAACTGAACACTACTTGTCTCCTAGTAATAACAATAGCTAACAATAATAGAAATAATGTCAGAATAATATAACTAATATCAAACAATAGCTAACATCTTAGTAATAATAATAGCTAACAATTGTGTTTGCCAGTGCTGTTTTAAGTTCATTGTAGATTTCAATTCATTTAATTCTCACAACAAACCTCCAAGGTAAAAGAAATGAAGTGGAGGAATCAAGTGATAAATGCACAGAAGGTGGTTTACAGATTTGCTGTCTTGACAACAGATTAAGGTAGGATTTTAGGTATTTTATTGCATTTTACTTTTTAGCTATTGTAATTTATCACCAAATCACATTTTATGATGCAACTTTAGATTTTGTATACATTGTTGTCAATAAAAAGGTGTCATGTTTTGTCTGGAAACTCTCTAAAGAGAATTCCAGAGTTTGCATTTTTGGAGATGTTTGACAGTTGGAAAATGATAATTAAATCATATTATATCTGAATATCAAGGAAATATTTTATATACTACCTTACTAGTTCTCACCAGAAAAATAAATTCTGAGTGGCTTGAATGTGCACCACTGTCAAATGGATTTAAAACAGAGTGAAGGGACCCTAAGCAAAGGGTAATGATAGTAATAATAATGATAAATGGCAATGCATTGGGTTAGGAATAGGGTGCACAGTTGACTGCTTTTATTTAAGATGTCTTGGTAATGTTAAAGCTGCAAAAAGCATTAATAAATGAGTATGCGGTGTTGTAATCTGAAATCTTTTCACAGATATATTTATCCTTACTCAAAGAAATTATATGTTGCTCTTATTTCTTAATTAAAGATAAAAAAATCACATCAATTAGCTTGCAACATATCTCAAGTATCACATAGATCTCATGTATTGTCATTATTTATTTATTATTACACATGCTAGGACCACTCAACTTCCAAAGTGAACAAATTCTTAGTTTTCAAGGTGAAGAAAAAAGAGACATCTAAATGAACTTTTAGTTGCAGACAGCGATGTTATTTTTTTGCAACATTATTGCTATTGGAATTCCCTAGCTAGGAAATAAGGATATTTAAACCTTCTATGTTAACCAACTGTGCATAGCTTAAAAATAGCAGACACATGAAAATGAATTAAAAATATATGCATTTTTATAAGACTGACTATAAAATAATATTAGTGTGTATATGCAAATTGTCTTTGCTATGACTTCATAATTTGTAATGGTATTCAGCCTGACAATGTTTACACTTGTTAATGACTTCCTTTATGAGTGATAATTGATCTACTTCATTATCATATTAAATCCTTGATCATATGCCATTAGGTTTGATGTAATAAATGATCTGTGTGATTTTTAGTGTAATGAACTAATTAGACTAATTAAAATCAATATGTGTGCCAATATTATACTTTGAATCCAAATGCTCCTTCTCACTGTGCTGGCTTAAAATCAGCAACTCGGTAAAAAGGATCTAATGCTGATTTATGAGCACTTGAGGAACATGAGGCAGAATAAATTGCTTGTGGTAGCAGAGACAGCATTAGTGAAGTATAAGATACTAAGTGTGTTGTAAGGTCAGCAATAAGGGTGTACTTACACATGTAGTTATGTGGCACCTTAAACCTCTTCTTAATATATCAGAACATCCTAGCAAAATTATTTGGTTAAAATGCCAGTGTAATTACTCTGCACTTGTTCATAAATATCACTGCAAAAAATACAAGTATCGCAATTAGGTAATCAGTCTACAATCTAATGAAAATGTGCATAATTAGTTTGATATATGTTTTTTAACAATTGATTTATTTTCTGATAAGATGAGAGAAACACATTCTAAAACAGAGGTTAAATAAGAAATCAGTGTTTAACTATAAATTCTCCATTGCTTATTCAGAAGACTATAGAAATTATAAATCACAATTTTAGGGTAACTGTACATAAATTCTTAAACACTAAGTTCCTGCGTCTCTCTTTTTTTTTTTTTTTTTGAGGATACTTTCCCAGACTCTTAATACTATAATATACCCCTTATTTAAGTACTCACCCACATTCTTCCTTTTTCCATTATACCAAAATTTTAATTGCATTATTGATGAAAGCTGATTCAGTTTCTGGACTATAAACTCTACAGAGAGAGAGACCACACCACTGATTTTTTTTTTTTAAGATTTATTTATGCATACAAGAACTGGGGTAGAGGCCAGAGGTACAGTGGGGTGAGAGGATTCATCAGAGACAGAGTGAGGAACAGAACAGGCAGATTGACTGAAATGCACTGCTGAAGGGAGCAGCAGGTGGTCTAGGAGAGGTTTGCTTTGCCATATGGGTCATCTCCCTTGCCAGGGATCAACCTTGCTGCAATGGCTTTGAATAGCTTCATAGTGCTGTGCTTAACCCCTTGTGCTACCAGGGAGGCCCCATACCACCAGTTATTTATTTCTAACACAATACCTACTCTTAAAAAACAAAATTTATTTATTTTCCTTTTAAATATATCTAAGTAAATTTGCTGTTTTTAAATTTTAAGTACATTTAGATTATTCTAATGGAAGCTAATTATCATGCATCATAAATAAATATAAAAAATGATAAATTAGCTAACTCCTTTCTCCATAGCTCACTGAACATGTTTTCTAACAGAGGATAAGAATAGAGAAACTGGAAGGGAGATGTCATAAGACTAGAAACCTGGCACATACAATGCCAAGAGCTGGAGGGGGCGGGTAGAAGGGATTAACAGCCATTAATGCAACTATAGAAACAAAGATTCTTCAGAGCCAATGCCTAGATCACAACCATAAGATCCAAGCAGTTATCAGACTGCTATAGGGAGTGTCTGAACCTCAGACCAAAAGCAAAGATAGGAGATTGAGCTCTTATCTCCGGAACCCATTGTAGTGTCTCAGAGCAAGTGAGCCCCTTCCAAAGGGAAGACTGTAGCAGTCTCTGCACTGGCTCAAGACTGCCATCCTTCTGCCCACCTGTGACTATGCAAGTGCTTCTCTTCACCAAGTCTCTCCTCTGCAGGGCAGTAGCCTCCTACCTGCCCATGACCTGCACCATGCCAGCCAGGGCTTCTCTCCACTGACCAATCTCAGTGGAGGCAGCTCTCCCCAAGGCCGTCTACCAGCGACCATGCAGGCTTCCCTCAGCAAACCTGTCCCTTTCAGGGCAGCCCTTCCTGACTGCTTGTGTCTACGCAAGTGACCTTTATTCTTCTGTCCCTTTCCCTAATAAACCTTTTTAAAATAACTAACTCCTCTACCTCATGGAAAAACTCGCCAGGTAAACCCACCCCATGCCACTGAATGGGGAGCTCTGGTGAAACTTTTCTCAGAATAAACCTAAGAACCCCACACTCCAAATCCACAGACCCTAAAAAAACATCATTTCCCATGGTTATTTCACTTGAGAGCCAGTGGAAAGTATAAACATAAAAGGAGACTTGAATCAGCATGTGGAGTTTGGGCTTATTCATCTGTGCCAGTTCAATGCTTACTCATTTTCTCTAACTCAGTAAAAGGATTTATAGCTACCACCAGCGAATGGAAACAAAGTGTAGTATCTTTGGTTAATTTAGTTTAAGAATTTTTAGTCAGATTTATTTTACCTATGTTTTCTGGATGATCCAAATATAAATAGGCATTTAATGAGAAAGGTGACTTTGGGGTAAGTTACCTTGCCACGCACCATGAGGTCCTGGATAACAACTTGACTTTGGAAATAGTCTTGAGACAACCTAAAAAGAAGACTTTCAAGACATTTCCCCCAGTCCATTCAGAGCCTTTTCTATTTCATTTCCTTCACATTCTTTATGACTGCTGTTCATCATTCATTCATTCAAAAAATAAACACATAGTTATTGAAAGTTTATTCAAAGTTCTTTCATATGTTCTTTAGTAAAGAGCCTGTGGTTTCCAGTCCAAAATGACTTTTATGTAGGAAGAAAGATAAAACCTGTGTACAAATAGTTCTAATCTAAAGTGGTGTGATAAATCTGAGTCTCAAATAAATTGCAATTGAAATTTAAAGAGGGGCTGATGACTTCTAGCAGGGTAATTTGGGGATGCTATATAGTGGAGGTGACATTCAAGATGAACTTTGATAACTGGAAGGACTTTTGTCAGATTGGGATGGGACGTGAGCATGCTGAAAAGAATGAAAGCATCATCAGTCTGCTTATTCTAAAATAAGATGAACTATTGTAATCTAGTTTAACTGGGAGCATGGGGTGGCAGTTTAAATTAGCAGGAATGTTGGTTATATTTAAAGAGCAGGCTTATTAGAGAAAGGGACACTTGCATAGACAGAGCAGGCAGAAAGAGTTGCCTCAAATGGGACAGACTTGCTAAGAGAGGCATGAATGGTTGCAGGGGGGTGGCCTTGAGGAGAGCTGAGGGAGTTCAGTGAAGAGACGCCCCATTAGGGTACAGGTCATGGGCAGGCAGGAGGCTGCTGCCCTGCAGAGGAGAGAATTGGTGAAAAGAAGAACCTGCATAGTCACAGGTGGGCAGAAGGATAGCTGCCTCGTTCTGAGGGCAACGTTAGGTTTTATTCTCTTCTTTTGGTAGGGAAGGGCACATCTTTGTGAGTGTTTAGATTGTTGCCAATTTTGGACAACTATGCAGAACCAGAAAGAGACCAGAGATCCCACAGTGGGCAATCTCTATATCTATATAGTCAGGTCTGTTTTTCTAAAATTACCTACAGAATCTGATACCTTCTGGGGGCTTATGCCTTGTGATAAGGCACTGGCACCTAGGATCTTGATTTCTGTACCTGGGTTTATGGTCCTGTTTATCCCTTCTACCCCACCTCCTCATGTGAGTCAGGTTTTAGTTTAGTCTTTATGTTTCTCTGTTTCTCTATTCTTATCCTCCACCACCTTTCTGTTGCTTTCAAATACTTGGGGTAATTGTGAATTTTATAGTGCTATCTATTAGAGCTTCTAAGTAGCTTTATATGTGAAAGTAACATTGCAGGTCATTGAGAGTTTCTAATATATAGCAAGAAGCTTACAGAACACTAATTTTAAGTAACAAATTGTTATTAATAATAATTTATCATGTAAGAAAATTGCAGATTCCCTTGGTGGTGATGGGTAGGAATAAATGTAAGGAATGCTCTTATTTTTTAGGCAAATCTCCTTATCTATCATAGACACATGTGATTCTGCTCTCATGAAACTAGGATCAAACTACTCTTGTTCTTCCCCTCATTTCCTCCATTTAAAGGCTATATACACCTCTACACAGTACAGGATGAAAAATTTGTACAGTAGTACTATTTAATGAGGAATTATCTCTGATCACTAGAAGTTCCAGTTGAACACTCAAACTTTTCTCTTCTCCCTACCCCCCATCCCACCCCTTCTCCTCCTCTCTCTTTTCCTCTTCTTTCTCTTCATAAACTATAGCTAATGTTTTTTTTTTTCTTTCAGTTATATTGTTCTGTGAATCTACTAGCAACATTATTATTTTAATCTTCATGGAGATACTCATAGTTTTTTTTTTTTTTTTTAACAGCATTTAAAAAAAAGGACCAATCTTTAGTGGAATCAAAACACTGTCTGTAGATAGATCAGAACTGCCTGAACTCTTAATGTTCTTACTGCATTCTTTTCACTTTGCTTAATAATTATACCATTTCCCTAAATTGCCTCTCTTCCTGTCCTTGTGTCCTTCTCTCTCTCCCTCTCCCTCTCCCTCTCCCTCTCTCTCTATATATAGATATATATGTATATGATATGTTTCACCTTAACATATTTATTGTTTTCCTAAATAGCATATCTTTCCAATTTACTATATTCACTCTGATAGTTTATGATTCATTTGCACTACTAAGTCTGCAAGGAACAGAAGCCAAATTATTACTGTTTAAATATTTAATGCCAGCATTATGATCTTTTTTCAGTTGTTCACTAAACATCTGTGGTTCGTTTTCCCTAGACTGTCTAGAGGTCTTTTTTTGGTTGCTGTTGTTGAGATAGATGACTAGGTATTTTGTTTCTTTCAGGTCAGTTTCTATCACTTGATTCCAAAGTAAGAAAATAGGCTTAGTTGATAAATCAACAGGAATATTGTTACATTATGTTGATAGGCTTTCAGATCTTTTACTTATCACATGGCTATTCAGAAGCAGATTACAGTGTTAAAGTGGAAAATGTACAGGACTTGAGTTGCAACCTTAGGTTGGTCTTAACTCTGCTACTGATCAGTTGTGTGAGCTAGAGCAATTCACTGAAAACTGAGGAAAACAGCATCTTCTGTGTTGGAGCTTGAGGAGGATTAAATCAAATACCATATGTAAAGCAACTCATAAACTCCAGAACACAGTTAAAATTTAAGATTTTATTATCTATTGTTGCAACTAGTAAATTTCACTTGCCTATTCAAAACTTATAGAAAATACAATTTTATCAATGGCATAAAACAGAATTACTACATCGCAATTATATATTTTTTCTAGAAAATCAAATATATATGCATGGATAGAATATGATTAACTTTATCCAACATTCTAAAAGAGTTGATACAACTTTAAATATACATACATATGCTTAAATTTTAAGTAGACAGTATTATTTTTAATATTTGTTCAATAAATATGTTCAAAAGAATTTTGACCATACTCATAATTTCAGTTTAATATATATCTCAATTTTCAGAGTTGGAACTTTTCTGAAAATCAACTAATCTTTAGTATTATTTACTGTGCATCTTTATTGTGTTACTCTAAACTTAAAATGCAGTTGAAATTGAGATATTTTCATTGGCCAACTACTCTGAATTTAGTAGCAGCCTAATTTTAATGTCACATTTTATAAAAAGTGTTCAAAGCAAATATATTGTTTTGTTTATCATTTATTGTTACACATTTATTGTGTGTGCCTTTTCAGAGCAGGCTTACTTTTGATGAAGCTTTGCAATTATGTTCATTCATAACTACTTTTCTTGCCCACTTTTTGTATATTCATGATACTTGTGAATTTTTCAAACATATTGATAGTCATGTCACTATCAAAAACTTTCCTGGTGGGCCCATATAGCACCTGACCACTTTATTCTGTGTCCATCTGATACTTCATACTTTCTCTGTTCTAATAATTATGAACAGTTTCAACACCGTGTACAAGTCTGTGTCTCCATATTAGATCTTAGTTACTTGAGGGCAGGGCTCTATCTCACTTTCATTACTACTCCTGGTGTCTGGATTTGTGTCTGATGCTTGGTAGTTAGATAAATATTTTTTGGAATAAATAATGAGATAAGAAGCAACATTTTAAAGATTTTGTTTATATTATGGCCAGGAAAACATTACCAGCTGAAGAAAGAATTCCAGTTTTCAAAAACCAGTATCTCATAAATATCAAATAATTAAAGTATGTTAGTCACAAAATCTGTTCATATATTGAATCTAATACTACCTGATACTTTATATATACAATGACCCTAACTAGGGGTAATATGTATTTCTGAGAACTACTATAAGAAGCAATGAAGAATCTAGTTGAAGGTGTATTTTATAAACTGTAAAATACTAAAGAAATATAGTAAACTTAGTAGAAGAAATTAGTAGAAATAATAGTAGTGATACTTGCCACTATCATTAATAGCACTGATTTATTCTAGTGAGATATTCAATGCTCATTCAGTCATGCTCTTATCATCCTCTGCAAAATCTTGTTTATTCTCAGTTTTATTCCTGGGATACCTATGCATCCTCCTGCTCATCTCTAGTTTTAACTAAGCTTACATCAAGTTCCTTTATGGAATCCTTTGACACTGAATTCACAGTATATCTTGGTCATCTTTGCCATTATTTTATTTGACACCTAGATTCCACTTGCCCTTCTTCTGATAATAGCAAACTAAACATTTGTTTTGGAATAACTGGAAGCATTAGTTGGGCACATGAAAAAAAGTAAGTCAATTGAATTTTAACTTCTTAGAAGAAATGATTGAGATGATTCATCTCAACATCTTAGATTGTTCAATACTCCTACCCTCTGGCCCTACCTAAGCTGTGTGTATATTCCAAGTCAGTTCTTGAACATTTTTAACTTTGTAATTTATTGTGAATCATTACACACCTTTCTGATAAAGTTCCTTTTAGTGTAAGTTAATTTTCATTAGGCGTGAGAGAAAATCTTTAACAGATACTTGTTCTATATTATCTGTTACCATTATGTTTCTTTTTGCCTAATTAGAGTAGAATGGTTAGAATGTATGTGATTTTTAACTCCTTTTGAGTCCTCGAAAAAGCTTTTACATTGTGCTTTCTTTCCTATGTGTGCATACTTACATAATACCCAATGAATAATTTATCAATAAATGATGTCTGATTGAAGTTAGAAATAGCAGAAACATGAACTTTAAATTTTATGGCATATTTCCTGTGGCATTTAAGTTATAATATCCACCTGCATTCATGCTGTTAAGAGAATGACTCAAAATAGCATAATTGAAAAAGATTAGATTCACACTTCCATACTTTCCACGTTTAATAAAATTCAGACATGAAATTGTTTTCTAAAGTCAAAATAAGTATTAGGGGTTTATGATCCAGACTTCATGTGTTTAGAAATAACTTAAATTTTTGAATAACTCATAATAAGAGGACTAATTTTTTTTAAACCACCATACTAGCCCGATATTCAGGTCAGAATTCTGAAGATATTTTCTAACCCAAATGATGTACAGTTATGATTTTATTGTTTAATTAAACAATGCTTTAGTTTTTTTTTTTTTTTCATGTATGTCATATGTTTGGTAACTACTTATGTGTGGCTGAGAATAGTGGGAAACATTTATTTTGATGTCATAGGTTATGCACAAAAAAGCCAGGAAGAAAGTAATGATTTTATCTCTAGGTATGGTTTGTGAAAGTAAAGTGAACACTTTTGTGTAAAAATTAAATAGGTGATATTGTGTGGCTTTTTAATTACCTGCTATGGGGATGTTAGAAGATTTTGTTCTCTTTGAA
This sequence comes from Galemys pyrenaicus, assembly GCA_019455555.1. Taxonomy (NCBI): domain Eukaryota; kingdom Metazoa; phylum Chordata; class Mammalia; order Eulipotyphla; family Talpidae; genus Galemys; species Galemys pyrenaicus. The sequence continues at coordinate 6,426,616 of JAGFMF010011568.1, forward strand.
AATATAAGTTTAAAAGGCTGATCAACTTAAGGAGAACTTAGTGGTGAGTGCAGCGATTTTGTTTGTGCCTGTGTTGTTTTTATACATGTATTGAATCATAGCCATATTGTGTTGATTTATGTTATGATTATTAGTATCATTATTTTAAATTTATGTCTCGCTGCTTTCAGGCTTCCTCTTGATTGGTACAGTATGACAACAGGTAATAGATACAATAGCAGTAAAACAGTCATCATCGCTGCTGGGATGAGAAACCCCTCCTCTTTGCTTTTTTTAACCTTCCTCAGCTGGAAAGTTTTGACATCTGCTGGTTTGGGACATGGCTGAGCAGCTGTCAGCAGTGGGGTAGCTGCTTTCAGCAGCAGTTGGCGGGATGGCAGGGTGCCAGCTTGTACCATCTGTGCGCCTGACATTTCATTCTAATTAACAGTAGGGTTAATTGTTCTGGCAGGCTCAAATGTAGTGTCTAACATTACCCAAGGGAAACATGTACAAGTGCAGGAGTGGCAGGGAGCTGGGGACAGCATCACTAACAAACCCATCGAGGGAGAGTGGTTAACAACTACTGATGATTTTACTAGCTGGCCACATGCAATAAGGCCGAGGTATTTTTTATTCTGATGAATTATGCCAAGCTTGTAATGATGTAGAAGGAATCAAGCTTAGAAAGGCTGAGACTGCTGCCTTAGGGCAATTGTGAGGGAACAATTTGCATGTTATTACTGCATATTCATACCTAATTGTGTTAGGCTTTGCTAATAGAGCAGAATGACAGTATGAAAAATCGAGCAACTGCTTTAGAGGCAACAAAGCCAATGTTTTTTTCTTCCTACACTATGAGTGCTGAATGATCATTTAGACATTTAGTTGCTCAATATGACAAGTCTACCATTTGTTAGCTTGACATATTATAATTTATAAAGAAGTATTCTAATTTTACTTTTAGTTTATTCTTCTCATTTTATACAATATTCATGATAGCAATTTGAATGGGGATATTCATAGCTATTGTGAGTAGTTGTGATTCAAATAAAACTATATTTTGTATGAAGCATTACCATTGTTTTATGATGTATTAATTTTAATGTTTAAATAGCTTTTTCATATGTTAATATAACATAAACCAAGAGTTGATGAGAAATCCTTATTATAGTGGTGCTCATTCACATTGCTATAGTTAATGTCTCAACATTTCCATTATATAAAGACCTATTTTTAGTGTGGCTTGGACAAAGAAATTGTCAGGGGGTGCAGAGCCAAAAGACTGCTGTTTTAGAAAAGTGACTATGTACAGATTCACAGAACTTGGTATCTGATTCTATCTTCTAAGTAGATAATATTCTTAAGAAATCTCAAGCACAGTAGTACATTTTTTATGTTAGCCCACAATGCCTTTTGAAATCTTTTTATGGAAGCTCAGAGAAGACAAAGAATTGGAAAATGTAGCTTTAGAAATCTACATTTTAAAACTAGTAAGAACTACCTTCATTCTAATTTTATTTCTTTTAGATTTTTGAGGCCATTGTTGTAGCCTCAAGTTGCCCCAATCTGACATTTGAATATTCATTCATTTCAAATTACCAGCCAACTCACATATTGCATTGACTAAGAGTCCAAAAAGTTGTAGATTAAATTTACAAATTGAGAAAGTTTCATTAGCTTTTTTGTTTAAATTAGTATAATAAAAATTTGAAATTTAACTTTTGTCATTTTTATTTACTTAATGTCTAAAATTTACTTCATAATTTATTCTAAACTCTTATTATATGGAAAGTTTAAAATAAGTAAAAATTTTGCCTCATATTATTGTGTGCATGTGTGTTGGCTTAAAATACAACTGTCTTCCAAAATAAATGTGGTTGATTAAATAAATACAGTGTAAAATCTTTCCTAACTCTTATTTAAATGTCAAGCCATGGAATTATATAAATAATACATATTTTCAGCTTAATTATAGAGAACTGTAATTCACACAATGCTTGATATGGCTCAGTTAATTTATGACTCTAAAATTTTGGCTATTGGTTGGTAATTTCATGACTTTACACATAGAAATTTAGTCCCCCACATAGATATAGTCTATATTTGTATGTTTCTGAGTTAGAGGGTAAATAGAGAATTTCGTTAAGTATATGAACCATTTCTCTGCCAAAAATATACTTTGTTACAATCAGTGAGTTTTTGTCAAAGTTTTATATTTATGTTTTTTAAAAGAGTGAAAGTTAATACATCATTTGGGAATCTTGTGTTAATATATCATCCAAATTTAAGCAATTATGAAACATTTCGGTTGAAACTCAAACCTATTGTGATTTCAGTGTATATACAGCTAACTGTTCTTCCCAAAGAAATTGTATTAAATCAGACTGTTATTTTTTTTTTCTCCTGACTAACTTTTGAAGGGTAAAGGGCAAAATATCAAAAAGAAAACAAACAAAACTCAGAGGCTTGAGTCTGACCTGAATTATATAGTGATTCTATGCTACAGAAGAGTGTGTTTCTGGTTTATAGAATTTGATGTAACTATATCATATTATTTGGTATATTCTTTCTGTAACATTCTCACTTACAGGTTGGGGGCTCATTACCTTTTAAGTTGGATCATTCTACATTGGACATTATTAACTCTAAGGGAGTAAGATATTTAATATCTTTTTCTTTAATAGCAAAAAGAAAATCTTTGAGTCAGTTGAGTCAGAATTACTTCTCATTTCATAAGTTAATAAACTCTAAAGATAACTTATCTAGTTAAAGGTTTAAAAGAAAACAATTTAACATAACATAATAACTTGGTGAATATCACATGTGAAGTAAAGTTCAATGCTTTGTGTGTAGCATTCTCTGTTTAATAACCGAATCTATCAAGTGAAAATACAGGGAGTCATTTAATTGCAGAAAGGATTTTGCTATCCTATCATAAGCAAATGTGCCTTTTTTTGACTTTTGAGTCACACTTTTAAGTTAGTCCCTGAAATTCTCTTCATTGTCATATTTATCATATTATCAGTGTCCAAAGATTTTTATTACTACTTGTCTTCCTATTTTCTTCCAGTGACTATACTCAAAGAGTCAATATATGTTAAACAAATTTTCCTAAGACACAAAATTGAAATAAAAATAATATTTACTGAATGAAAACCATGTGCCAGAAATTGTACTAAAATTTTGCATGTCTTATCTCACTTAACCCTTACAACAACTCCATAAAATCAGTCTCTTTACTTTTCCCATTTTCAGAAGAGAAAACAAAGTCTTTGAGAGCACTGATGACTTGCCCACAATCACACAGGCAGTTAATGAGGAATTACAGCTGGAGCAAATTTTCTTACTACTGTATAGTGTGCAATAAACACACTAACCAGACAAATAAAGAAAGAGGAAAATGAAAGTATACAAATGAACATTTTAGAAAACAAATGTATATAGTTTGCCTAAAATGTTAAAAACCTTTGTGTTTATTGTAAAGGATGGAGAGTTAAGAATCATTTGTTCAAAAACCAAGACGAGGATGTGAGGGCGATCTGGCTGCGACATCTGTCACCCCATTGATCGCCAGGGTTGATTCGGCTGATCTGGCTGGCTAGGCGGGTGTCCCCTTCCTCCCTCACCGCTCCATGTGCGTCCCTCCGGAAGCTGCGCGCTCGGTCGAAGAGGACGGCCTTCCCCGAATGGAGACGGACTGGTCTTCGGTCGAGGGTATACGAGTAGCTGCGCTCCCCTGCTAGAACCTTCAAACAATCTCTCAAAAACCAAGATGAAAGATAGTAAAAAAAAAAGATAGTCAAAGCTTTAAGGTTTATGCATGCCTAGGGTTTGGGAACCTGCAAAAGATATAGCTGGGTGTCACTTCAATGGAGGTTTAGGCAGTATCTGGTGGTACATCTGGGGATTTTATTTTTATTGTGGAAAAGAGATCACATTTGATGAACCTGGTAAAGACTAAACTATTTTACAATTCAGAAGGGATAGAAGTTAACCTATGACAAACAGCAATGCAAATGATTCTCCTACATAGTTATGAAAACAAATTTTGTCTAGTAGAGAAACAACTGATTTTTACTGTAAAAAATAATCCTAAATATTATTGTTTGCTCTTAAAAATACTTCTTAAATTTTATATCAACAAGTTTTGTATCCACTAACAAATTCATATCAGTATTCTTAACTCTAATATATATGTAGTGCTTATTATTTATACTCTTTTTCAAATTCTTTGTTTATATTAGTCTTAGCATCTTTCTGAATCCCTCAATTAACAAATACATCTTTGGCATATGAAAGTTATACTTACAACTTACTGAAATTTATACTTTGGTAAGCATTGTGAGGTTAAAACAAAGAGACAGCAGTGAAGTGACTAAATTTTACTAAATGTTTTTATTCAGTCTAGGATCAGTGAAGCTCTTTACACATATAAGCAATTTTTATTTGCACTATAGTTCTATGTGGTAGCTATTCATTTTTCTGTGAATAAATGTGAGACTTCTGGGATTGAAAATGATTGAAATAATAGCTTCAATGTCTTGGGTGCCAATCACTATCAACAAGACAATTGAATGAATCTATGTAAGTCACCACAACCATACCCTTGTTTTTTCTTAAAATCAGGACAACAGATAAAAGATAAACAGAAAACTGAAATTATATGGTTAATATATGATTGCTATCATTTCTAAGATCAAAATACTCTTTTACAGTGAAAGGAAGATCTAACAAGTTGGTTAATATGTTCATTGTCAAGGGTCTTTGATAGTTTATCTTCAACAATTTCCCAACTGAGTTTATCTAGGAGTAGCACCTTTAAAAACTATCTAAAAAATTGATCAGTCTGTTTTAGGCACAATAACCTAACATAAATATTTTAAGTTGAATTTATTAGAGATAAATCATGATAGAATATGTAGTAAATTGTAAAAAGTGTTGTCTCTGACAGATCTGCACTGGAATTCCAGTTTTGACACATAAGACCTGTGTGAAGGTGAACATGTTGTTGAAAAATTTGAACTTAATCACTTTATGTGAAAAATTGGAGCAAAAAGTCTTATTTGGATTTGAGGTTAACTGGATAAAAAGGCACCCATAAATATACAGAGGGCATTTATTAAGTGACAATTATATATGTCAAATGTCAAACTTCAGGAAGTGCATGATATGATTATTTCTTTTTAATTTTGTGAAATTTCAAGAGTTTAACAAAATATTCTTTGAACAAAAAATACATAATTGCCCTTATTGGTATATTAATAAAATATTTTTATACTTTTTGAAAGCTGAATCTAAATTTCTAGTGTCCGTACTTTTAGCATTCTACAAGCTTAAATGTAATGACTCTACAAGGAAGCACTTATATTTATGTAGTTATAAAATATACATATATCTCTTAGTTTTCAAAATTTTGGCAATTTTTTCTATCCACCTAATTTCATAGGCAGTATCTCATAGTAGCTTTTTGTATTTCCTACTGTAAATAATTTAGTCCCAGGAAAAAGAATATGTTAATCAAGAATGTATGACCAATTTTTGCAAATATTAGTGATGTCTATACTGATCTTTTCCATTGTTAATAGATGTTCATACTGGTGAGTTTTGCTAGTTTATATTTCATTTAGTTATTTTCATTTTAAAGTAATGAATCCTTCTTCTTTTCTTTTTTTTTTTTTTTAGTATCTTGAGTCTTCCAGAGAGTTTGATTAAAAAACAGAAAATTCTTGCTATAACACAATCCATTAATTCATATTTAATACACAGAAAAGCACATTTGGGCACATGTAGGTTGTGCCTGTGGAGGTGAAGTAAGTCAGAGAGGACTTGGGAGAGGGGCTTTCCACAAGATTCACAACATACTGAGATATAATTTGTTAATTTTAAATACTCTGTGCTCTATAAACAAGCGAAGAGGATGTCAAAATAAGTTCTGTCAGTACCAATTAAATGTTAGTTTACGAGAATGTTTCTCACAATTCCAAAAAAAAATAGGGTTAAATTCAGTGTCACTATGTGTGAAGCTATTTATTTGGCACATTATTAGTATCTTTAGTTAATTTATCCATAGTAAAGTATAAACATTTTTTTTTCTTATAGTAGTTTTCAATCTAATGTAATCCCTAGTTTTCTAGGCAAAGTCAACCTGAAGGAACGAACAGTGAAGAGATAGACATAACAGTGAAATTCACCATTTCTGAGCTCCAACAGGCTACATCTTTGTCTCCAAACCTTCCAAGACTCTGTTGTTCTGACAGAATCCCAGGGGTTTCACAAAACTTCTTGTTGGATGTGAAGGTGACCCTGATACTGCTATTTGCATCCTGGTCATTCTAATGTGTAGTCCCATTGTCTGCATCACTTAAAAGGCCCGGTGTCTGGCTTTTCTTTGCCCCAAGGGTTGACGTGGCTGTCACTGTCCAGTCACTTTGAATTCACTGACTTTACATTCCCCATGCTTCCTCTTCCTTTTCCTCTTTTCTTTCTTTACTCATGGTCTCCCTTTCTTTCCCCATTCTTGTTTTTGTCCTTTACTTCTCTCTCCTCTTTCATCTGCTGCATCTCCTCCTCTTTATTTTATTTTATTTTTTTTTGGTTTTCCCTACTTTTTCTCTCAGCCGTCTTCTTCACCTTTCCTAGTCCCCTTCCTCCTCAAAGTTCTGCCCCCCTCAAAACTAAGGACAAGTCAGTGCTCACATTGATTTGATTTGAGTTGATAATGAGTTGGATGTTAAAATCGTGCATTGCAACCAATGTCTCTGAAGTTTATAGTACAGCTGTTATGCTTATCTCTTTATCATGGAAAACGGTTCACCCTGTGATTTCCACAGCACTCAAGGACCACAGAAAGTAGCAGTTTTGTACCTGTATCAGGCCAAGGCATAATCCACCAACTAGTGGTCTGGCACCTTGGTATATCTTGTAGGCCAAAACATGAGACATGGCAAAATTGACTGGTTTGTCAGTTACCTAAACAAGCATCCAGAAGTGTATACCTCTCTCACTACCACCAAAGACTTGAAAGGGTCTTTAGCTCCTTCTCTCAGAGCATGCTTCTCAGTAAATTCCCTGGATTTTTCCTAGAATGTGTTATTTACTAAATTTTATCTGAGTAGTATCAGGAAAAGCAAGCTTAACTCAACTCACATATCCATCACACTGCTTGACAGAATGTGGAAAATTCTGGAAGTATAAAATGTAGAACATGCTTATGTAATTTAATGCCACTACTAAAAAGAAGTGGTTACTTCTGTGGTTTGGGGGCATCGTATCTATGTCAAAGTAATTTTATTTGCCATTTTGACTAGGGCTTTCAAGAATTTTTTTCAGCATAAATCCTTATTTTTTCCCCATTCTGACATATAAAAAATGAAGCAAGGAAACAAACAACACACTTCTTTTACCAAAAAAAGCAGCAGGAAGGCAGGTATAAGTTGGCATAGTCATTCCTAGACTACCTGGCTCATGTGGTCATCATATCATATATGCAGTTTCTCTCTATACACCACTCTTCATTCCTTCTAGACTTCTTCTCTGGACTGTTACCTGAGTCAATATCTTCAATAGAACCTGCCACTCTGCTTCTTCTGTCCTCTTTGGGATTTTATTTTACAGAAATGTCTCTCTTAGTTTTGAGCCTGGGTAAATTTTCAGGGTTTTTTAAATTTTTTTTTTTATTTTGTATTGGTTACTTCTGTGGTTTTGGGTCTTTGTATCTATGTCAAGTAAGCTTATCTGCCATTTTGATTAGGTCTTTCAAAATTTTTTTCAGCATAAATCCTTATTTTTTCCCCATTCTGACATATAAAAAAAATTCCAAAGAATAAGAAACCTCTTACATATTAATAAATGCCATCAAACAAAGCTACTTATGAAGTGTTCATCTTTAATTAACAAAGACTTCTCTAGAGGCTCTAATGTTATTAAAAATGAAACAAAATGTAGAAACATTGATTTTAAAGAATTATACTGAAATGGAAATAAATTAGATTTTGACCATTTCCATTCAAATATTTTGTTTCCTTGGTAAAATATTTTTTTGGAATTGATAATTCTGGTTTTAATGTAAATTTTCTTGCCATTGCATGAATGCAAATTTGATTTCCACTTTTTACATCAAGCATATATCTCTTTTAGAGTCATATTAAACATCTTACATATAAAAATATTTAGACAGGCCTTCCTGGTAGTGCGGGCGTTAAAGGCTGCACTATAAAACTATGGGGAACCACTGCAGCATGAGTTTGATCCCTGGTGAGGGAGCTAAACCACACTGCTCAGCAGACCTCTCCTTTCTCACCCATTGCTCCCCTAGTAGTGTATTTCAGTAGATCTGCCTGTTCTACTCCCCACTCTGTCTCTGGTGAATCTTCTTAACCCTCACACCTCTGAATTAAACCTCAATTCCTGTATGCATAAGAAAATAAATCTTTTTTTTTTAAAGATTTATTTATTTATGCATACAAGCACTGGGGTACAGGCCAGAGGTTTGGGGGGTGGGAGGATTCACCACAGACAGAGCGGGGAGCAAAATAGGCAGATCAACGGAAGTACACTGCTGAGGGGAGCAGCGGGCACAGCAGGAGAGGTCTGCTGCACCATGTGGGTCCCTCCCCAGCCGGCAGCAAGGATCGAACTCGTGCTGCAGTGGTTGTGGTTTGCTTCATAGTGCGTTGCTTAACCCACTGCGCCACCAGGGAGGCCCATAAATCTTTAAAAAATATTTTAGAGACTAACAAACAGAGTTGCCTGGGCAAAATAATAATTGTAAATTATTAAGTTTTAACAAGTTGTGTTTTACTCTTTGTTATATTTTCTTGAAGAATTTTGTTATAGAATACTTCAGAGTAGAACGATCATGAATTTGAATAATTTCATTATACAAAAAAGAGCATATTAGATTTATTTTTAATAATAAAATCCACATGCATACTTTTATCCTGTAAATAAGAAAGCAATTTGAAAATAATCATTCATTGTGGATGCTGAATATATTGCAATTCTGAAATAGCTTGGTGATGTTGAAGCAAACTATAGAATTTGAAATATTTGGAAGTATATCATGTAGTTGCAATAAATCAGCACAGTTATTAATTTCATATAATTCAATAAAAATTATTATGATTGAACAACAGAATTTGGATATAAAAAGACATTCTCACAAGGAACTATTGTGACTTATTTCATGAAATGAGAATGCTGGGTTAACAAGTTGAGCTTGGAAATAGTGTTCTGTATATGATGGGCAATAAGATAAGATATGGAGAGAAGAGACCAACTATGTAAAGCCTCAACTAGACAAAAGATCTTGATCTTTATTCCATGGGTCAATGGAAAGATTTTTATTTAGGACATTTTGTCAGATTTGCACATCAATGAGATAAATATGCTGAGAAACTACTTAGAAAGTCAGTGTTTTAAGAGAGGTAATGAATGTGGTATTTGTATCAATAAAAAAGGGGGACTAGATAGAAAAATATTATTTCATGAAAATGAAGACGTGAATGAGATTCCTCATAAAGGGAGTGTTTAAAAGAAGACTAACAGGTTGATGTTTGAGCCTAGACGATGGAAAGGTGATGGTATCAAAAAAAGGCATCAGTAGCATTTGCATAAATGTGGTTAGAGTATAAAGATGATGGGCTCAGTGTTGAATATGCTCAATTTGTGGTATTGGCAGGATATACAGATGATTGATATTAGGTACCTGGAAATGTGACTGCATATTTGTTTCTTGAAATAAACACTTGCAAAAGCAATCCAAAACTTCCCTTTGAAATCCAAAAGAAAATTACATTAGCATCACTGTTGGGAAATCAAATCAAATTTTAATTTACAAAATATGCATTTTACAATGCCATTTTAATTCTTGAAATTGTAATATGAGGGTCTACTGTGTTTTTAATAACTATGTGGACAAGTTTGATAAACTAGTTAGAATTCAGCATATATGCTACCATAGCCAACTTTCATTGTCAGCCTTGGGTACTACTTAAATCCATGACTTATCACAATGCCTCCAATGTGGTAGCATCTCATGGATGAAGATAAAGTATCAAATGATCAACAGATGAATTAGCACAGTTTGATGTTTGGAACCTTTAGAAGTCATGTGATATAGTGTCTTCTGCTATAGAGTGGAACAAATCTGATGGGAATGCATGATGAAAGTGTGAGAAATTTACACTGCTTAAATATAACTAGGAGGCCCATGGTTTAGCAGATTATCTACAGATCCATGAAGTTTACTTGGAAACAGGGTCATTGGAATCATATTTAGATGAAATGAGGACACATAAGGAGAGTCACTAATCAAATGTGATTAGTGTTCTTATAAGAAGAGGGCTATGGGAAGACAGACACTGGGAGAATGCCATGTGATAATGAAGACAGAGATTAGAACCATGCAGCTGCAAGGCAGGGAATAACAAAGATTGCTGGAAAACCACCATACCCTAGAAAAATGAAGGGAAAAACTACACCACCTGTTTCAGAGAGCATGGTCCTACTGACACATTGACTTTGGACTTCTATCCTCTAGAAAGTGAGACAATAGTTCTGTGTTTATAAGTGACCAGATTTGTAGTATTTTGTTATGGAAGCCCAAGGAAACTAATACAGTAAAATACATTATGGGTTATATCACACCATTGTTTCCAGTTGGTTGAATGTCTCCGTTACATTTTCATGAAAATGACAGCTGCATGTGTGTGGTAACAAAGTTATAGTTTCAGAACTTCCTGTATTTTGGGAAACTGTGATTTAAATACCAGATTAGTAGTCTAGCAATGTCTCTTGACATTTATTTCTGAATATTTCTTGTCAGTTCTGTCATCTATTTGTTTTTAAAATGTGCAACTACTGTTAAGAGACCATACCAAGTTATGAGTCCCATGAATCATTAAATACCATTGGAGACTAGGCCCAATGAGGTAGCATATCAAATTCACTTTAGTTTTAAGTAGCTCGGCAATAGTTTTGAAAAGAGTAATTGGTTGGAGTTTTTTGGGGTAATGAGAACCTATCATATGTTATGAAAAATGACATATTTATTACTTTTTATATTCATTAGTTATTATGTAAAGTCTTTTGCTATAAAAATATGGTCATTATTTCTTCCTTCTTTGAATTTTGAGGTACATAATTGATTAATTTTTATTTCCTTAGGCTATGCAATTTAAGTAATTACTTAGGGGGAATTATTTTTTGGTAAGATATTCTTACAGACCATCACAATATCCATGTAATTTTTCCTTGCATTTACTTCTCTAAAAACTATTATGAATATTAATTTCACAGATTTCTTATTGGAGATTGAAATATTAAAGAGTCACCAGTATCCAACTGCTAGTTAGTAAGCAATAAATACCATTTATCTTTCTTAATTTTTTATCACTCTTTCAAAACTGTTTCATATAAAATATTTCTAACTCCCTATAACTTTGTTTTCCTATGCCTTGAAGCCTTATCTTTATTTTCTACTTTTATAATATTTTTATCTAGCTACATTGCTTTATGAATATGACTATATGAGTTCATCTATACTATATATGTCTATGTATGATTTAGTCTATAGTATATGTATAATCCATGTATAGGACTATATGATTTAGAAATATAAGGTCCCACTTTTTCAAGTGTATGTACCACATCACATCCAGAAAAAGAACTATTTCAAGATTTGCTCCAACTAATGAGGAAGTTTCTTATATCTCTATTTCCTTAAAAACATCTTGTCTACAATTATGTCTTGTTAGATATTTGATTCTGTTACAAAGATCACAAGTTTTAAGCTAGGTCCTTCAGTTTCTTTATCTTTGTAGATGGATTATTTAGAAAAATTTGGAAACACATAAAGTTTTAGGAACTATGACGTCATGTCAGACTATTGATCATGCTTCTGTACTTAAATAAAAAAAATGCATTATATAATGCTTACTTCCCATAGTTCGTGTGTGCATGTGTGTGCGTGAACAACTGATATGATATGTACTGCTTCTCACACATTAAAGTACTGAATGAAATATCCATTTTTTAAAGAAAGAAAAGTGCCAATGATTTTGATATATTTGGAAGGTCAGTAATGTTCAGCATAGAGCAATATGTGGAGAACAATAGCTCCTTAGAGAGTGGAAAACATGGTACTCTCATTATCCATAATCTCAGCTGGTCACCATAGTAACAGCATTTTATTTTCCAAGATGTAAGCTTTTATAGTTCTGTAGAATTCACTTCCTAGGCCTCCAGACACATCAGCGGCATCTAGTGGTTGAGACCTCAGCTGAAATGTTTGCGGTCTACCGTCTGCTATATTATTTTGAAAAGCTGATGTCTTGACCATGTGACTAACTATTCCTATATATTTTTTGTTTATCATGATAGGTGACTATAATTTATCAGAGAAATAATTCTGAGTTTAAACACACACACACAAGGTATAAATGTAAGTAAAAGAGAGTTATTTTACTAATACTCCTATTGGAAAGAATTTTGCAGAACTGGGAACCAGTAGAGATTTTGTGTCCTCCAAATACAGAAGGAAATTGGAAAGGTGGTTTTGAGACATAATTAAATGGTTGCTCAGAAAATTAATAATCCACTCTCTGGAGTCTCTAGAGGGCAGATGTGTTAAAGACTCAAAGGATTATTCATGACTTCTGAGCGTAATCAAATTGTGTTTACCCACTTTTATTTTCTGATCATGTATCTGTTCTTTATATGTCATTTTGAAAAAAATTAATGGTACTTATTATATACTTTAGATGTATACCAGGGTCAGATATAATCTTACTACTGAGTGGAGCAATTCAGAAGTTTTCTCTCTTTCAAGAAGGCAGTGTGCAGATAGGAAAAGGCATGAACACTGGTTTGAGACCCATGACTATAGTATTGTTTAACTTCTGGTTGTAACTTAATTGTTACTGAAAGTTTAGGTAGATTATAATTTACAGTATAAACATTTAACTTTTACTCATTATGTTAAGCAACATTAATCTAGTATCTATTTTGTTCAAAATTCTGTGACAGGGATACATGGAAGATTGATGCAGATGATGCACACAACCAAATTATATATTTGCTTAACTTTTTCATATCATAGAAATTTTAATGTAAAGGAAAATCAACAAAATGATTTTGTTAATTCGTAAAATGAGAATTAAATGTTCATTATGTGCCCAAATCTATATTTACCTTAGTGGACTTTTTATAAAATAATACAACACATTCCTTACCTTCAAAACGGATAATTACTTAAAATATAATTAACAGTATTAAATAATATGAAGGATAATACCAAAATAAAATTAGATAAATGAATAAATTAAAATGTTTTAGTGATAATGTAAATTTTTGTGCAAAGTGATTTAGATCAGGTTTTTTGAAAACAGGCTCTGACACAGTTGTATTCAGGGAATGTATTGGGACAGTTCATTGGGAACAACACTTGTGAGGGAATGAGAAAAGCATGACTGAGTAGAGAGAGATATCAAACTGTGATACACTTGTCCACACCTGTCACAAATGGCCATTCACCACACCTACCACTAAACTATTCTGGGTAGAGTTTGAAGTTTTGCTTTTGTTTATATTAGATTTTTCATTTCTTTATATTTCACAAGTTAGTGAAATCATATGGCATTTGTCTTTCTCTTTTTGACATATTTTGCCTAAAAATAGATACATTTTGTCTAATGATATATCCGTACTGTTATAAATTACAAGATTTCATCTCTTTTTTATGACTGAGTAGTATTCTATTTTGTGTGTATATAACACATCTTAATCCATTCATCTGTAGTTGGGCACTTGGGTTCTTTCCACATAATGGCTATTGTAAATAATGCTGCAATGAACATAGGTGTGTATATATCTTCTTAAATTAGTGTTTTCATATCCTTCAGGTAAGTACTCAGAAGAGGGATTACTGGATCATATCATTTCTGTTTTTAATTTTTTAAGGAATCTCTATAGTGTTTTTGAAAGTAGCTATAATAATTTACATCCCCACCAGCGGTTATGAGTGTTTCTTTTTCTCCAAATCCTCACCAATACTTATTATATTTTGCCTTTTAGATAGTAGGTGAAATTTCATGACAGAGCCACTTTTCATATGTTTATGGACCATCTGTGTGTCTTCTTTGATGAAATACCTATGTAGATCCCTGCCCATTATTTAATCAGTTTGTAGTCTTTTGTTTTTCAACTGTATCAGCTGTTTATATACTTTGGATATTAACCCCTTTTCTGAAAAATAGTTTGTAAATATCTTCCTCCATTAAGTAGGCTATCTTTTTTTTTAAAAATGATAGTCTCCTTTACATACAGAACTATATATAGTTGTTGTTGGAGACAAATCTGAAGGGTAGAAGCTGAGTAGTGAGCCATTTTATTATAAAAGCACTGGTTTGGTTTGTTTCAACATACTCAGTGGTTTCCTCAGTCTAACTTTCAGGTTATCTCTTACATAGACATATTCTGTATTTCAAGAGTCATATTTTTCTACTTTCTGAATAAATATGTACCTTTGCTAAATTGTCAAAATGAAGTCTTCCTTGACAACATCTCAAACCTTCTCATGCTTTGCTTTTCTGTTCTCTTGACTACTTGCCTGAAATCTCTTAGCCCCTACTCATTGCCTTTCTTAACCACCTCATAAGATTAACAACACATTTATGTATTATTGTTCTCATGTAAACATTTAAGATAGGCTTGTTAAACTTGGTTGTACTTGTAAAGCATAAGGTCTGGATATCTGCTAAAATGTATAGTCAAGTTCAGTAGATCTGGGGTGGTGACAGGTTTGCATTTCTAACAAGGTGTACCCATGTTGGAGTGATCATTGAGCAGATCTGCTATAGCTGCAATTCGTTAGTACTTTTATCTGGAGCAACTCTTACTTAGCTTTTGTGTAGTGCATTATCTTGTACTAATAGGAATTAATTCCTTAATTGAACTATGGACTTATTTACCTTATGGGAATTGTGCTCTATATTTTTCTGTAATTCTCACTGCACTTGACATAGTACTAGTGTTTATTTGGGACTCTTTATATATCTATTGACTGATTTTTTTTTTTTCAAACAGGACTAACATGTAATTCATGACTTTTAAGCTACAAATGTGAGTTTCCAGAACGTTGCAATGTTATTATGCCTGCTGAATAAAAATTACTGCTAGCAGTGATTTTTTCTGAGTACCAGCAAATCTGTTCTTGTTCTTCTCTGTCCCTCCCAAAATAACAAAAAATTCTCCATCCTTATTGAAGAATTTTCGAAAATTTATTTTTCTGTCTTGTTGAGCTGGCTGTACTTCACTTCAGTTCAGGTTAAAAATGGTGCCATATCACTATTAATGCTCAATGACACAGAAAGTAAAAATAATTATAAAGACTAGATGTTTTTAATTTCTCTTATTACAAACCTAATTTCTCTATTTTCTCTACCTTCCAAGGATCAGTGAGGTAATACATCCAGTGATGTGTCTGTCAGTAACCCTTTCCTGTTTGGGGGTTGGAGGTGGTTGAGAAGCAAGCACATTATTTTTGCAAAGCAGCAACCGAAGAACAATTTCAAGCATATTTCTAGATAATACTTGACACTAACATTTGATTGATAGCTATAACCAAATGGCTATTCCAATTTTCTTACTCTGATTAATGCCATCTCCCCATTTAAGTCCCTATTTGCCCTCCATATGCTCTCATTATTTTATTGCTTTACTCTTGGTAATACAGACAAGGAACTGTAACTCTTTCTATACTGAATTTAAATAAATTAATCAGAATGGGTATTTAGATAATCTAGAAATTTCATGTGTTAAGGATAAAGAAGCTAAAACTTCTCATTAGATGATTTTATATCATGTGTTTGTCGCTGAACCTGTATCTGTTTAATGTTGCAATGCATCACAGCTGACTGATTTGGGCCATTGTCCAGGTGGATGTTTTGCATCTGTGATCATTATAATTTTATATGTATTGGTATAAAGTTATTGGTATTCAATCTGCAAAAGAAGTCTAAAGATGTTTTTCAGTGTGCTTCAAATGCTTTGGGAAGCCAGGAGAGTTAATACTAAATATTTGATGAGGTACAATAATTTGAAAGAACTTTAATAAGCCTTTTTAGTCAAAGATTACAGAATTGTGATGAGTATTTCTTGTTACTGGTTGAAGGCATGTGTATACTCATAAATTGGTTATTTTGTTGGAAACTTGAGTAGTGAGCATAACTGTGCATATTGATGTTATTATACAAATCAAATATGTTTAAAGAGACTGGGTTAGCAGAGTCTCAATATTAAAATGCTATGGTTGACTCTCCTGGTCTTAATTTCTGTATCTCTTTATAATTGATTAATGTTCATTGGTATAGTAAGTATGAATAATTTATGATTCACATAGCTGCTGGCTTATTAATTGTTTAATTTCAGAGAAAGTAACTATATATTAAGGAAATTCAAGTTGTCACTCTGAGCAGTCAAGTGAATTTATATACTCTGTTACTGCATCGTCCAGAAGTAGTTAGAGTGTATCAGACATATACCCTGTATTTCCTACAGTGCTTTAAAAGAAGAATATTAATGACATGTTGAAGAGATTTTTAAAAGTAAAAAGGAGCAAAATACTTCATATGTCTTAAGACTGTACTTTTGTTTCCATCCTTCATACATTTTATTTCATTCCAATGCTTTCATATAAAGTGTAATAATGATTATTTTTTAAAATAAAATGGAATTAAATATAGAAAATAATGTTGTGCTTAACCTTAGATATATTACAATCTCTGTGGATTTTGGGCAAATGATTTTACTTCTCAAGAATCAAAATAAAGCATGGTATGTGATAAGTTTGTTTCCTTTAGCAACATGCACAGGTAAACATTGCTATTTTAGAAAAATATGTAATATTCTTAATATATTCTTAATTATACATTCTAATAAATTCAAATAAATCTAAAAGATAAAATTTTCATCAGCATTAATCTTCAACAGACTCATTTATATTTTTTTATTCAAGAACTTGAAGATAAGAAAGTTATCTTGAATTATTTGGTGAGTCTTGAATGTAATCACAAGTGTACTGATAAGTGAGAAAGGGAGGAGGATTTTACATGAAAAGAGGAAAACACACAAACAGAAGAGAAAGTTACATGAAGATGGAACAGAAAGAGACTTAAAAATGCCAACCTTGAAGTTGGAAGTATGCAGCCACAAACCAAGAAATGCTAGCAATCACCACAAGTGGAAACAGAAAAAGAACAGATTTCCTCCTGGAAACTCCAGAGAGAGCATGTTCACTGCACTTTACCCTCTGATACTGATTTTGGATTTCCAGTCTCCAGGACTACAAGATAATAAATTTTCTTTTAAACTACCAAGATTGTGCTAATTTACTCAAAAAGTCACAAGAAGCTAATGCAGGTAGTGGACTGGAACATTATCTTATGACTAACATCTTTGAATGTAACTATATGTGCATGATGTTAAGGCATAAACTCCACACTCAAGATATCTGGGCTCTTGTTAGTTTTGTCATTTTTGCACAAACTATATAAACTTTTCTTTCTAAATAAATTAAAATATAAATGATGATAATACAGTTATATCCATTTGATACAGTAACAGTTACAATAATACCTCTTCTAGAAGGTGTTATGAAGATTAGACTTGAAATAACCCATATAAGCTAGGATGTAGTAGGTGCACAGTAACTATTAGCTAATATCATTATCTTAGTCCCAAGATATATGCCATGCACATTGTTTCCTTAGGTTGCTCTTACTCAAAAATATTTCATCTGCATTGTTGATAGAATTTAAAAGAATATCACTCAGGATTTAAATATTTTGTTTGGTGTCACTTGTCCTTAAACTTTTGAATTCTTCAATAAATATTGATAATACAGAGATGTTTTAGGTCACAATCTTTCTAAAATTACAGTATATACAGTATATAAGTCATTTTGTTTTAAACACTACTAGTATTCTTTATATTTAAGTTCAGTCAAATCCTATAGTGAGCTAACTTTTCAATATAATCTTTAAGATATATAATTTTTGAATTAATATCCTTTCATGTTGAATGTATAACATAAAATTGTCAAGAAAAGGATTGCAGAAAAATAATTAATATTCCCCCCAAATAACTGTTTCTTGGGGACTTCTATAACATTGAGCACAATAAAAAGTGTGTTTATATCCTTAGGGAGGTATAGGATTCTACATAATCTTTTTAGAATGTTATAGAAAAGATTGACGTATCATTCAAGGAGAACATTTTCTCTTCTCATTTATGCATGACTGTCACATTGTAATCTATAGGAAAATAGGGAGCACTTTTAAAGTTTTATCGTGATGGCATGTTTTTGTCACAGATGCCACTCTATGGAAGCTAATAGCACTAACTCAGAGGCACCATAGGTAGCTCTGGGATACAGGTTACATAACATATAAACTAATCTTGCTTGGTGTAGAGGGCTTATGTAAAGACATCTTGGGAGATAAATATAGAGAAACAGATTCTAGCATATTGAAAAAACCTTACAGTGATAGCTAAATAAATGGATTTTGGAGTCTGCTAGTCCTGGTTAGGAATACTTCTTCCCAAAGTTTGGCTGTGTGACCCTTAGGGATCGTGGTAGGGGAAAAATAAATAAAAATATGTCAGTGACAAAGACACATTTATTTCTCTGTTCAGATGCAAGTTATATTAAATTATAAGAAAGCAGTAAAACTTAAATATGAAATAAACAATAAATAGAAAAGTAACAAAATATTCAAAGAACTTCATCAAGAAAATAAAAATGGATATAAAGTGAATGATCTGTTCAAATAAAGTAAAGTCATCTTGATTGTTTCAACAAGTTGGCAAATATCTGGCCATTTCATTGATTTTTTTTCCTTAGGTTTAATTGGCACTGTTCTCTATGTTTTCTGAGTTTCATAGCCAACTGAATGAACAGACATTTTTAAAGGTATATCAGAGAAAAAAATATATAAATATGCTTGCTAAAATTAAGAAAAGTTGATTTCCACAATTGTATACTAGATCACTAAAACACTATTTTTGTTTTCAAGCACTCACATGATGCAATAAAAGAATAGTGTTTATTCCGTAAACTATGTTCACAGGCGACAGAGATTTGGTAGCAATACAAACTAAATCTAAGCTCTTGTCTCTCTTTTCCACAATTTTTATGAGAATAATGACAATGTTTGGCTCATTCTGGGAGCAGCTCTAGAATCCAGGTAATATCCAGAAAGAAGCAAAGTCAGGGAGCCCCTAGTTCTATAGGGAGGTTTTCTTAATATTCTCCAACATGCCAGCTGCAAGGCATAGCCTTTCTATTATTTTTAGTTCAGTTTTCCTAGCTGCTTTTGTTGCCCATTGCAGCAGAGCGTACCAGTGCTGCAAAGCCAAATTGGAATTATATAGTTTTCCTTTCAGCTAAATTTAGAGAAAAATATGTAAATCAGTTTGGCTAACATTTAAAGACATTTATGCCCACATTTAGATGTTTTTCTTAGGTGATTTCTGCTCTTGTATTTTCCTTCCTATAAACAATACAAATTAATTTTGTGAGATGGAAAGGTCAATATGTCTTTTTTTTCTTGCAAAGTTAATCTATGTCTTTCAAGGTGTACAAAAAAAAAATCCAACTTGCAAGCTGTATTTCCATACCACTGTTTTTTTATTTTTAAAGAAAAAGTAAACTGACAGTTAAAAACTACATCACTCTGTATATTAATCTGTTCATTCTCTGTCTTATGATGTCCATGAAAAAAATTATCCTGTGAACCATTATTTTAACAAAGCCCAAGTAAGTTGCCGTGTTGGACAGTCCAATGAATCAGCTGGTAATGCAGGGGTTTTGAAATTGAGCTTTAGAGATCTCTTCAGATTGTTACAGAGAAGAGGACTTGGGTGGGTATGCATTCTAAGGATTAAAATTATATTTTGAAAGCCATCAATTTAGCAGACAGTAAAAAAAAGGGTGTTAGAGTACAGTATACTCATATCATGTTTTCCATGCTAGATAAATGTGAATTTTCTCAAATTAGTGAAATAGTTTTTCAAATTAAATAATTTTGCTGTATCTTTCATTTCAAGGAAATGTTTGATAGTCTTTAATTAAAAATAGGATTATTTCATAATAACTATGCATTTTCAAGTAATTGAATTGTGAAAATTAGTGAACTTCTATTACCATTTTCTGATTTCAAATTGATTTTTTCTTTATTTTTAGAATATCTTCAGTATTTTTATAACTTTATTTGGAAGTCCTTTTATCCTACTGGTTGATTTTTCTCCATGAAATTATTTTTCAAAGACAGCTCAGAAAAATAACATGCTACTAGGAGCAATTTTAATGTGAAAACAAATCTGTAACTGTAATAGCAAGTTTTATTATTGATGAGGTCCTAAGGATTTGGAAAATTGCAGAAAATGATAAAACACATTGTTTTTAAAGATTAGAAGATTTTTAGAATTACAGCCTAAAGTCTATATTATGAAAACTTGATAGACTCCCTTTGCATTGCTTTTTGGTGCCAAAGGCACCATCTGTTACTCACCTCATCAATAATCTCCTAACATGAGGGGCATAAAGTTGAGTGACTTGTATGGAAAGAGGTGACCTGGTGAGCTCTTCAGTCTTTGGAGGACATGTTATATATGGATTTTAAAGAATTTAATTCTGCTGATGGTCCTGTGAGTTAAGAAGTGCTTTACTACTTGCCTGTGAGCTTACCATAGGTCTTCAGTACCTTATGGGATGTTTCAACCCCTGGACTATTTTACTGGCCCCAGGTCAGTGTTCTGGTCAAGAGATGACACTTAAGCTTTGGCTGACAGTAGAATTGGGTGCTGATTATTGACACTGCTAGTAATTGACCTTTCTTCTCCATATATATATATATATATATATCTATATATATATATATGACCTTGTTTATCCATAGATACAAAGCCTGTAAAATTAAATATTCCCATACTGCCTGATCCCATTGGATGGAAAATTCTTATCTTCTTCCATGGAAATATGAATAATTTAAGGAACACATGATTGTGCCATTAACAGCTGAAATCAAAGAACAGGTTGACTAAAGAAAGGTGTGATAAAATACAGTTTGAGGGAACTATATTAACGCATAAACAACTCCTGAGTTATTACTGACTGTGACTTAGTAAATGAACTCTGCATTTGGCTATGTTTATTAGTGAATGGGAATTTATTTCCCTATATTGAATGAGCATTTCTTGGCAGTAAAACTGCACAAGCTACAATGAGTTTCAATGAAGTGCTTTCACATTTCCTTCCCACTGAGTTGAAAGCATTCTTATATTCTCTCAAGTGTGTTCTTTGCCCATGGAGGACGGCTTATTGCTTCCTCTTCTCTTGATTATTGAATCAGATATTATATTCAATTCTTCAATACTTTATAGAATGTTGGTGCAAAATGAAATATAATGAGTGTGATTCTTCCTTATATTTTGAAGGTTACTTAGATCTATCTCTAAGGAATTCAGTGGAGTGAAACCAAGATTGGAAAGGGGATATTACTTAACTGACTTTTATCTTTCTTTGCAAATAATCCCTGTATCTTTACCATCATGACCCTCTTATTTCCAGAAATTCCTTTATATCTCAAAATGAGAGTCAACTCTCAGTACATCTATGTTGTCTTCTTTGAGTAAATCAATTTTCTTCAACCCAGAGGATTAATTTAGACCAAAAGTAATTTTTTATAATTACAAAACAGACCAATGCCCTATATTTTAGAGTTTAATTTTCTTCTTTTTAATTCTGTATTCATTATTAATGTTAACCTGACCTTAAATGTTGTACATCTACTAAGGAAAATCAGAATGAAATTATAGCACCCAAGCTGAATATAAATACATTTATACACTTTCTGCAGTTTAATTCAAAATGTCATAGGACTAGAACAGTCCTGAACTTTTAAAGTACATCAGTGTTGCTACTTTAGAATTGCACTATGTATAAAAATAATCTGGGTTATGTATCATCACAATCATACTTCAATATGTTTTTCCTTTTTGTTTTTAAAGATTCACATATTTAAGCAAACAAGAACTGGGGTGTAAACCAGAGGAGGGGGGGTGAGTGAATTCACCAGAGACAGAGATGGGGAGCAGAACAGGCAGATAGATTGAAGTTCACTGCTGGGGAGAGCAGTGGGAGAGATAGGAGAGGTCTTCTGCAACATGTGAATTAGCTCCCTGGCAGGGGATCAAACTCATGTTACAGTGGCAGGTGATAGCTTGATAGTGCTGTGTCTTTAACCTCTGTGCAACCAGGGAGACTCTTTTTGGATGTGTATTTTGCCTTTTTGGATGGGTATTTTCTAATAATTTCACTTCACCCATTTATTAATAGCTGAGTGTAGTTGTTAGATCATAAACTAGAGCTAAACTTTTCTATGTATGTCAACTTCACTTGTGCCTGAGGTTTCTCATCTATAAAATATAGAGCTTTTATAAATATAGCTTATAAATATAGTTTATAAATACAGTGCTATGTACATAATAAATTCAATGTGATTATTGTTATTCATTATCAAATATTTATTGTGTTCTATTTTGTGTCATAATAGTGACCTTGTAATGCTAACAATATTGGAGGGATGATATTAATTCAATAATCCCTTAAAAATAGAATACCAATTTTTTTAAACATATCCACTAAAATACAGGAATATAGAAAACGCAGTTGATTGAAAATTAGACTAACAGCAGAATATGATTTATTTTGGAGGCATAAGTACATTTTTAGTGTATTGAGACTTAAAGGATTATAATAGTTCATCAGTTTAGAGTAGGAAGAATGTTTACAAACAACAAATTGTCAAAGTTAGAAAGGGGCCATTGATACTAAAGTGTCTGAGAGAGTGGGAGGGAAGTGGATTTAATATCAACATAAGGACACCACTGATTAAACAAGGAAATAATCAGAATTTGAAACAGAGACAGATACATACATAGGTTTGATGTCAGGTAGTTTTCATCTCATTCCATATATTACTCAGAGAAATAGGTGAAATATCTCTGAGAATGTAGTTTCTGTGAGTACTGGTGGTCTGAGGACAGTACAGAAGATTTGAAATCTTTGTGTGGTATATAAGAAAGTGGGTTGACCGATAACAAATATGGTAAAATTTTCAGGAAGTGCTGAGTTTCATTAAGATTGGTGACTTATTCACTGATCTAAAACAAATAAATAAATAGTTTCCATTGTGTGTTTTTCTCTAGCAGGACTCAGATTCTTGAAGTTAGAGCTAGAGAAAGAACATTATCGGAACAATCCAAATTTGTGGTGTTTCAAGTGGATAAGATATAAGAATCAAGGAAAGAGGGAGTTAGGGATTTAAATCAAATGGTTAGAAACAGGTTCCATAAATTTTTATTTTGAAGGGAGGAAGTGAATAGCAGAAGGATGAACAAATAGAAGTTTTATGATGTAAAGAGATTAACACTTGCAATTTGTTAAATAGCACTTAAAAATAGTAATAAAATACTGGTATTAATGTTGAAAGAATTTCAGAGATAACAAGGTCCAGTATTTGTTTTGGAAAGTGGATACTCAAAGAGAAAATTATTGTGATGACAATTTGAAGGCCAGGATTTGGGATGAGTTGGTACTTGAATTCTAAGATCTCTCATGATGATGGCAAGACTCATTATGATTAAAGAAATTGTGAGTTAAGTGCCAAGATTTTAACAAGCAAAAACTGGTTGATGGTGAACCGGGATCTTGACTGATGTGACTATGAGAGTAGTATAGGAGAATGGAATGAATTTCAAATAAGCAAGTTTTTATTATAAAAGCATAAAGGATTGTCTAAGGATATTGACACGAATAGTCCACAAAGGAAAAAGCAATTTTGTAACTTGCTTTTTAAAGAAGGCATGGTTTTCATGATTTTCTCATAATTTGTCATTAAAACTCATTCCTTTGATTTTCACATAATTAAGGGTAGAATGTCAGTTTTGGCTTAGGGCCTAAAATGTCCTTTGAAAACTTGCCTACCTTTGAAAATTTCAGTAGTATTTGAAGAGTTTTGTTTTATATATAGACATAAATACATATATACACAGAAACACATTCTCTCTATAGGCAAAAACATCATTATATAACTCATGAAGTAATAGCAGATTTTTCATAGTATACTGAAAGACTAAGTAATCAGTGGTTTAAAAATTTTAAGGTTTAAAAATATGTTTAATAGAGTATTTATAAAATACACAGGTAAATTATGATAAACTAAATATGCATTAAGATATTTGAATGCAAGTTCATCCTTACTCAGACATTAGAAAGGTGGCTTAATCACCCATAAGAAATTACTAGCTTCTCTGTTCGTGAAGCATGACATTTCAATTGCACAGGCAATAAAAGAATTACATGAAGACACTGAAATGATTTACTGTATGGAAAGCATCAAGATCCAGGTTACCATGGTGAACTACCTTTCTGCACACCCAAGGTCAAGTGAGAGTGACCCATCAATGGACAACCTTCAGTTGTAACCTACTATGGATCTCTCTTAAAATTGTTAGTTGGTTTCCTTCTTAAATGATAGATGACTGTATTAGACCTGTTACCACTATTTATTTGTTAGATTTAATTTAATTTGTGATTTTAAAATTGGCATTATTGTTAAAAAATATTAGAAGAACCTTGGTGTTTTTCAAAATCCCATAAATTGCAGCTGTAGACTGTAATCATTTCCTGAAATCATGGGTAGATTAGGAAGCACTTACACATTTTTTATGTAACTTGAAAAAGATTCCAGTTGTAGTGTAGTTTTTAATGTTTAACCAGAATCATCTTTACTGTAAATCCTATCTTTATTCCCTTGGGATAGAAAGAGTATAAAAAGTGTACACATATTATGAAATGTTATGTATAATTAATACCTTAAAATATCTTCAAAATTCTGGGAAGTTCATATATTGCTTTTTTTCAGAAATGTTTTGTTGATGCACAAAGAGAGGACTGTACTGATAAATGTCTCTTGAATTACACATGGTATAAGAAAATGAAAGCCTTTGGGTTATGAATCTTGGATTTAAAGAGGTAATCATCAAATATTTAAGATGAAAATGCAGTAACACATACTTGCTGTCATGTGTAAATTTGGTGAGTGTTATGACAAGGTTTTTAAAACATTCATATTTGGAGTATTTTTATGAAAATATTCATTAATTCAAACAGACATTCATATCTGGCAACCTGTATTTTAATCATGATTTCTGGCTGCATGAGAAAATCGGTAAAGTCATGAAAGAATGGGTGAAATATATAGCAATCATGTTTAAATTATACATTATAAGGCATACATATCTGTATGTTGTCATATTATGCATTAAATTTAATGCATAAATCAGATTGTTATAATTCTGATGTCGCCAAAAGGCACAGAATATGACAAACAGGAATAGGCATGTAGATATTATCATATTCAATAATTCAATGAACACTTGTTTTATGTAAATTAACTTTCTGTTAATAAAAATTATACTCATTTATTATACCACTTCCATATGATAATTATAAAAATGTCTTTTTTTCCTTTAGAAAATCATTACAAATGTGAATAATGCATTTGTTTAATATCTATATAAACAAGATCTTACCATCAGATTAGTTCTGGAAATGAAAGCATTATTGATTTCCATAATAATTTTTATAATATTGCTACACTGCAGTACTGAAGCTGCTAATCTCATTTTTGTAGAGCGCTCTGCATTTAAAGCAGTGTTTAAAGTTTTTGAAAGTAAAAGTCTTAGTTTTTATATTATTGTACAGTTTGTAGAAAATATGCCTTTGAAAGGAAATAAAATACTGTGAAGAACTTAGCAAAAAATTTGAATTCCTCCTCTCAATACTATACTGTCAGTTAAAATAACAGTGGGAGCTAAAATAAATCTAATCAACTCTTAACTCCTATAGGTGATTTAAGTAACGCTGAGGAGAAAAAATATATATAGTATAGTGTATATAGTATATGGGAGTCACACTAAGGAGAAAAATTTCATAAACTCCCATACTTGACTTAAAACCATAAAAAAGTTATAAAATACCACTATAAATGACAGTAGTTTGCAAAAAACTCACTACTCATATTTCTGTTGCAAAAATGTGATGCAGCTTTCCATAATAGTAGTATACTATCCTTCACTTTTGTTACATCATGATATTTTGATGGTTTATTCAGATCATATTATTATATGCATGGAATTTCATCCTCTGAAACATGCAACAGTTTCTGATTGAACCCTATAAGTACTCATAAAAAAAGTGAACATGTCTTTTAAATGCTTGAAGATTTATAACATTTCATTGCCATGAATGAATATGTTCATAAACTTTTTAACCAAGTGTAAACAGTCTAGAATTTCTCCTAGAATGTAGGCCAATAGAGGAAATTTATAGAAAAATGGAGAAAGTCACACCTTAAACTTTAGGTGACTGACTTTAGCATCAGACAAAAGTCTTTAATGCACGCTAACTATACATATTTGCTCTACAGTAGCACTGGAGTTTCTAAAAAATTAAGTTGAATCATATGAAGCTGCTAATTTTGGAGCATTTTGACCACACAAATGGCAATTTCATATGGTCACCTTAGGATAATATGGGTATTGTTATCATCCTGTAAATACTATACATATATTGCATACAGTTTTTCGCTGTACACCATACCTTTATGCAATACACTGTCAATCAAGTAATTTTTTAAAAAAATTATTAATTTTTATAGAGATAACATTTCTCTGAGTCTAGGTTTCCTTATTTGTATTAAGGAGATGTCGCAGACTGTTTCAGATCACAGGTAAGAGAAACAGGTGACTCAAGCATAAGGAGATGCCTATCTCAAACAACTATTCTTGAAAAGTTCTACAACTTCTTCAGAAGTTCAAAAATGTTATTACAATGCCCAGAATATTTGTTTTCCCACTTTATGATTCTCTCATCATTTTGGATTAAGGGTCTCCTACTCCTGGTTCTCAGATGGCAACAAGAACTTGATTTCCTCATGCAGCAATGTCCAAATGGCACATACCTGTAATGTGACCTTGTATAAGATTTTTCCAGGAAGAATCAGCTGATGTGTCCTCAGTTCTTATCTAGAATTCTATCAATGCCCATACCTAAACCAACCACAGGTAATGAGGAAAATATAACGATCTTTGTCTTGAATTAAAATTTCCCTTCCATGAATTCACAGATGTAAGCAAGTGAGAAAGCCAACAAAATTAGGCCCTGTCATTTGGAGGAAGGAGGAAGAGGATACTTATTGTGGGTTCTATAAATTGTCTATGCTACATTAATTCAATGCAACAGTACAATGATAAAAAACACACACGAGGGCCTCCCTGGTGGTGCAGTGGGTTAAGCAACGCACTATGAAGCAAACCACAGTCACTGCAGCACGAGTTTGGTCCCTGCTACCGGCCAGGGAGGGGACCCACATGGCGCAGCAGACCTCTCCAGCTGTGCCCGCTGCTCCCCTCAGCAGTGTACTTCAGTTGATTTGCTTGTTCTGCTCCTGGCTCTCTGTGGTGAATCCTTTCACCCCCCCCACACCTCTGGCCTGTACCCCAGTGCTTGTATGCATAAATAAATAAATCTTAAAAAACACACACACACGAACGTTTTGACTGTGAAGAAATGAAATACGAATGTTTCTACAATCTTTCACAGACTACAAAAATATTGGGTACATAAGAGTAAAATGTACAGAAACAATTCATGAGGTAAATGGTTACAATAAAAAATGGTTACTTGGCTTGGTAAATAAGGAGTGTACTAGTTGCATATGAGAACGTGGCAAAATGTGGAAAACTTTAAATTCATGAGTAAAATCTTTAGTAGTGTAGAAATGTGAAGAATATTGATAATCTGTTCAAATTTTTGAAATGTTAAGAATTTTAAAAATTTTTCTTGCATAATACTTGGGTGACTAAACTAACAACTCACTGGGTTTTCTCATTTTTGCCTTACCATTAACCTCCTTAGAAATTCAAACATGCAGTTAGGAAACTTCCAACTTTCCTAAAGAAAATATAATGCAAATACAATTTGAACCTTCAGTATTATTTTTCAACAGATGTCAGAGGTAAGAGTTTGTCATTTACTTTGGGAAATTTATAGAAAATATTTGACATATAAATATACAAAAATAGTAATGGCATATTTAACATTTTAGGTTGTGCCAATACAAATGAAAAACATGAGGAATAAGAATACTAGAAATGCTTTAGCATTATGGTTAAAGTTATAATTACATATAAATTTACTTATAGAACAAAATCACTTTATTCTAAAATATGTTTTATTTGAAACTAGTACCTCTTTAGGAGTTGATACCTGAAATACAGATGATGGGAGAATAAAATGAAACTGTAGGATTAGGGTTAATCATTAATTCCTTGAGTTTCAAAAGAGAAACTCAACTGTTATAAAGAATACAATTAAAGTTACTTCAGGTAGGCAGATTCATCTATTAGATATGGCATTAGAGCTTCAGTAGCAATTGAGTTGGTAAGAACTATCTTTAATGAATATTCTCACTTCAATGAGAGGTGATATAATTTCTTTGCAAAAGACCACTTTTTTGGTAAATAATGTACAAAGTCTTTAAATTTATTTAGAATATTTTTATTTAAGAATTAAATTTGTTCATATTAATAGAGCAGAGGATTAAAAAGTCTATTTGGGATTTTCCACTAGTCAACTGAATTTAGTTTTCATTTTATATTTATAAATATAAACATTTATTTTATATTTATTTCCATTTTATATTATTTTCATTATATGTAAAATAATTAAAAATACATGACCATACACATGCACATGTACACAATATTAAAAATACATGGCCATACACATGCACAGGTATTTAATCTCCAATGAACATATATTAAGTATATACCATGAATGATCATTTGACAAGATGCTATGGGCAATAAAAAGCAGAATAAATGTGATAAATAAGAGATATTAAAAAATATAATTCAAAGTAATATGGGGTATTTTGTGGACTAAGAAATGGCTCCTACAACTATACCATAGCTAAATTTCACCCCTGATAAACTTTCATGAGTCTAGACTGAAATAAAATCCAATATTAGGTTATACCTATGGTGTAAAATTATAAGCTGTTCCTATTTTAATCTGAAGTTTTGTTCTTCCCATATGTTCAGAGTTAAAAATGCTCTTTTTTAATGAAATGATGATTAAAAAAATGTTCTTGCCTGACAAAATTAAATACTGGACATTCTATTCTCTGTATTTATTTTATTTAACAACTCATTGCTCCTTGAAATTTGAGATTTTTGGAACTAGAGGGACTGAGTTTGAGAAATTCAACTGAATGAAACAGTGAGTCTTTGTTTTGCAGGGAGAATTGGGAAATTTCCCATTTTCTATATCCTGCCCTCCTTTCTCACATGCACAATATTGGAACTAGATTATTTTCCCGCAATGTGCAGGCAAAGTTGTCTGTGTGTTCTTGTATGTATGTTCTGGGAGAAGGAGGGAGTATGTGTAAGCACTGAAAAATGTTACTCAAAGCAAAATAAGTAGAAAGAGCTAAAATGGCAACATTGAATCTTAGTCTCAATATAAGAGGGAATAAATTTCATACATATATATGCATAAATGTGTATGAAATTTACCTCCATATATATGTATGTGTGTATATAAAATCTATTCATTTTATTATGTGTTGAAACATCTAAATAATATTTATATTTTTTAAAGGAAAACAAATCTTGGCAATAATTCTGGTTATGCCATGAAAGAGAGGTACAAACCCATTCTTCTAAAAAAGCACAACTGCATTAGTAGAGACAGCAAATATCAGCTGGTCCATGAAGCTCCTGAAAGCAATCTGAGAGTATTTGACTTTTTAAGTTGGTTAATTGTATACTAATACAGACACTTATACATATATATATCTTAAGGTAAAAATATTTCTTGGTACTATTTAGACAATTCCTTTTTGAAGATGTGGACTTGAGGGTAGAAATAAAAATAAGGTCAAACTAGAGAGAGGGAGAGAGTATGAAAATAATAAAATTATCTATAAATAAATGATAAACTTAGCATCAATAATTGCTATAATTTGATAACAATTTACTCTGCTTTGCAACAAGGAAAAACACATGTTAAACATTTTGTATTATTCACTTAGATAGGATATGGGTACTGAAGTAACCAAGTGACTTTAAAAAACAATAAAGTACAGTTAAAATCTCTTTTATGAAAAAATAAAATGTGGTCTTGTACTAGAAAAACTCCAAGCTTTATTTTGAGGTTATATAGATCTGTGAATTATAATATTTATGTTTCTTAATTTTTGCATCAAAGGGGTTGGTTTATAATTGTCTTTTAAGACTTGACCTTTTGTTCATAATGCAACACAGTTAATTAAACTCACATATTTTACATGCTAATTTGAAACTCCACCTGTAATTTATTGCATCTCAAGTAGAAAGAACACAAATGGTTAATGAGTTTGATCAAATTTCTGAATTGTTTACAGAACAGAGTCTAGGGAAATAATCTTTTATAGCCTGTGGGGAAGTGCATGTAGAAAATTAATACTTTAAAATAAGTTATAATGAAAGTATTAAATACCATTGTATATGCATTTGGAAGAACAAAGCCCTACTTTCATTTTGCTGTAAAAAGAAGAAAAACAAATGTCTTCTTTCAGATTACAAAGATCAGTGACTGACAGCATAAAGTAAAAAAAAAATTTGACCTACAATGTCTGCCTAGTTTTTCTTACGTGTAACTAAATGAAGCCATCGAGGCAAATGTTTTTATATTTGGCAAAATTGTAATGTGCATCATTATTCACATATCAGCAGGTTTTCTACCAGCAGGAGAAACTGAAATTACTGTTCAAAATAATGTAAAACACTAGCTATGATTTGGGCAAGAGCGTCAGAGCAGATAATGCATGTAAGACTATATTCTTCTTTCTTCATATGGATATAGATTAGCTTCTATCTAAATAAATATAAAAATATCTTTTTGGATATGTGTGTGTTTTTCTGTGTGTGTGCATGTACATGCATTGTCCATTAAATGTGAAATGATATATTTAAATGTAGAACAAAGCAAAGATAGGGGAAAGGAAATATATTTGTGTTAATTTCCCCATTTTTTAAATAACAGGATGTTAATAGATGCAAAAGAGATCATTCTTCGTAAAAACTTAAATAATTTCTATAAGGTTAAAATTTGTAAGATGTATACCTTGTTGTGTAACCATATTCCTGGTGAATATTTAGGGTAACAGACTATATGTCACTTAGCTTTCTATGTAGTGGGATATCATGTTCACCATATAGTCTTTTCCATATTTTACCCACTTTAGAGATACAAAATATTTTATTTAGCTTACTGAAAAATACTTACAATCCAGGAGTTTATTTTCTTTTTCTTTTTTAATTAATGTATTATGTATTAATGTTATAATCTATTTTAATCTGTGTTTGAGACTATCTATCTATTGTTTCCAGACTCGAAGAACAAATTAATGAGGCATAAAATCCTTTTTTCATACTTTCCTTAGAAGTATGATTTTTCTCAGCTGTTGTAAACTTTGTTCCTATACCTGTGGCTCTTTTGGAAAGAGCTGTGAAACCATCTGGCATCTCATACATCTGCCTTGTGAATAGCTTCCTCTTACTATCTGGATATTTAGATGAGCTTTTTTTCATGAAGCTTAATGACTTCAAGGATATATATATGCTTTGGTGCAGTTATTCAGTACCAACTTTATCTGGATTTAATTCACTTCTTAGTGTAGATTTAAATGTTCTTTATTTCAGGAAATTGTATTTTGATATATTATTAAATGCAATTTAAAATTGTGTGTGTTTTCTTATTCAGAGATCCCCAGTATGCACATATGGATTTCTGTATTCTGATTTCTGTATAAATCACCTTGTTTGTAATCACATTTTTCAGTGATGGCAGAAGAAAATTTAGAGGAAAAGGATTCACTAGAAAATGTATCTCTGCATATATTAGGCCAATCTTTCCAACTACGTACTGGATCATGTTACTTTCTTACTTACTAGCTTTCAAAAGCTTAACTCATCCTTGGGATATATATGAAATTCTTAACACAGACTCATTATCTCCTTTTCTTGTCTCATCTCACAATCTTCTCCCCAAGAGATTTACATAAGCCCCAGCACTTATGAAGCTTCCAATATGCTACCCCTTTTAGTGTTGTCTCTGAATACTTACATCGATGTGTTAGATAGCTTTCCCTGTTTTATTTCGAATTGTAATTTTTTTATTTTCAGAAATCAAAAAGTGCCAAACAAAGACAATATGACAAACATCTTTGCACATTTCAGAAGAATTAATGTTAATATTTTAGCAGAATCTATTAAATGCTACATTAATAAATTAAACATTATAGACAAAAGAATACCCCGTTTTCCACAATACCTGTCAGTCCTATATCCTTTCTTGCTCCTTTTATCCCCATCTCTATGTATCCTTAATAATTAATTTGGTATGTATACTTTTCATCCCTTAAATGTGTGCATGTTTGTGTGTATGTGTGTGTTTGTGGTGTTTCACCAAGGACACATATAATATTGAATTGTTTTAATAAATTATATAAAAAATATCAAATCATATAAAACCATGCAACCTAATTTATTGTCAGATTGTTTTTGAGATTTGTAATAATATCTTATTGCTCTTTCATGTTTATTTTATTTATTTACTTTTAAAATATGAGAGACTATATTTAGGTATGGAAACATTTTATATCATTTACTTGAGTAGACCACATTACCACTTTTAATAACTGCCGATTTCAATCAAAATGAAAGAATTGTTCTTTTGAGAGACTCTCCTTTATGAAAAAATACTTTTGGAATAATGGGCTCTATGTAGGATTAGCACCTGACATTATTGCTTAAGATCTAACTTGAAATAAAGCCTGTTTTTCCCTGTAAAAGAACATTTAAAATCATGTAAACAATATTGAAAACAAATTTTATAAGTTGGTAGGGTAAATGATTAATTTAATAGGCATATTCAATTGCAATAATTTCTTATGGCTTTTTATTTTGTCTTATTTAATTGTGTTCCACTGAAGACCCATCTGGGTGTATGTGTGAGGAAAAGAAATCATTTATACAATTGAAGGAGACTACTTGTACGTGATACACACACATACTGAGTTTTTACATTATTTCAGCAGTGGGAAAAGAGTGAACTCAAGTCATATCTAATTAAAAATGAAGCTCCCTAAAGAAATATGGATAGTATTAAATTCTAGTTTTTCATAACTGTAATGAAAATTAAATAACTAAATTAGTATATACACTCTGGAGTTCATCTATCCATCAAAATAATTGTTTTTCTTCCTCTTTATTACTTTAGTAATCAGTCTCTAGTAAGTAACTGACAGACTATATCAGTGGAGCACATCCTTAAAGTGTTTTTTTTTTTTTTCCTACAGTGAACTGATGTGGTTTTATGATAATTCAGTGCCCCTTACCCCGTCAACCCAATTAATATATTGATGTTGAGGGAAACTTGAGCAGATTCCAGGACCAATATCAGTTATCATGTTCACAAGGTATTTAGGTAGTCAGCAGTATGAAACCATCCAGACACCATAGCGGTCTGCACTTGCCTCTACCCAAGTGATAAGAACTCTATTGTCAGATCATACCTATTTCTGTGCTCTTCTGTTGTATGATGTCAGCCAAATATTTGGTCAAAGTAGAGGTTAAGGCTACCATGATGACGTTCTGTAAACTCTTACCCATAGATTTTGTGTCTCAACTAATGATCCAGGCCAGAGATACTCAACCTTCACCATATTGGTGTGTTGTAGTTGATAATACTTTGTTGCAGATACAGAAGAAAAAGGACTGTCCTGTTTATTGTAGTACATGTAGCAGAGTCTCGAGCATTTACTCACTAGATGCCAGAGCATTAGGAGGCATCAAAACAAAGAAGTGGGTCCTTTGCCTTCCAGGGAAATAATTCACCAGAAAGCCATAGTTATAGTCGAACCAAGTAATGTTTTATTGGAGAGACTCATGCATGAGGGAACCAGTTGGGGAAAGGAGAATGAAACTTGGCTCTCTGAAGGAAGTTAAGAGGAGCTATTTAAAGGGAAAGTCCAAGTAGCAGGTAGGAGGAGAGCAGTTCATAGCTTGTTATGGGTTGTGCTACCATGCCTGGGCATGCACAGATTGTATGCAATCTGTACTTTCTGTACATTCCATCTGCACTTAAGTGTTCTCTGCTTCCTTCCTCCAGGAGATTGTGAGACAGTCACTAGTCAGGAACTAATGCTCTCATGCTCAATGTGGTGGGAAGAATTGTTTGGACAGGGCTCCCTAGTCCATGATTTAGTCTTGTGCAAACAGGACTAGGAAGCTCATCCTACCGGCTCACAATTTCTTTTCACTGCAGCTGTCTTAGCATCTTCTCACTCCAGTTGTAGCCAATAAAAATGTTTGCAGACATTGACAAAAGAGAATAGAAAGACTAGCCCTGGTTAAGAATCACTATCCTAGTAGCACTACTATCTTCTACCATCACTAAACTCAGTTTTATATGAACAAAATTTATACTTGAGACATATTTAAATTTTCTTTTACCTCTTAATAACTTGGGCAAAATTTAAATGCAAAAATACATTATTTAAAATAACATTGAATATATAAATAATGTAAAATAATGTGAATAATATAAAATAATTATTTAATATAATGTTAAGTATATCATTTAATATCATGTGGTTTAAAATTTAAAAATGTCAAATGTTTTCCTATTCTTCTGTCTCACTTCTGATCAGTAATCTTAACCTCTTTTAGCTATATCTTGTGGTATTTCCTTCTGTATTTCTAAAATCATAAGAATGCTACATGCAATGGAACTAAAAACGTATAGCTTTGGTCTATTGGAAAGAGTGGAGGAATGAGAAGATAAATGTCAGAGGCTTGAAAGCTGACATCTCTGTTATGCCAGGGAATTATAGTTAATAAAACTGTTGCCTGTGATAGAAAGCATGGCAGGTAGATAAAAGTCTATATAAGAGCTAAGAAATATTGATAATGTTGTATTTTCTTAACAATTTTATATAGAGGTTAATATTGGTAAGCTTATTTGCAAAGTTCTCTCTGCATGAAGTTTACAATATAACTGGATAGTTTTAGATCTCAAATGTTAATAAAAGAGCATTCAACTGATTCTGTTGAAGCAACTATATTGTTCAGCCAGTAATATGTGGTAATATTAGCAGAGAGAATGAGAGGAACCCTGGGACCCCCCAACTCGGCTTGTTCTAAATGGGTTCAGCCATCTGCCGCAGAAAGACAAACATACTCTTAAAGACCTTTGGTACAAAAGAACTTTAATACAATTTTTGTACAATAGAGAGAAGAGGAAGAATATAATTTAAAAGAATGTCAAACACCCAAAGTTACCTAGCCCCTCATGCACAAATGCCCAGTCAAATGGGGTTGGCCCAAAGATGGGTCACTATGGCTTGAATGTCGCCACAGCTAGGGTACCTTCTGGTCAGGACCCATGGAAAAAGGACAGAAAGGGCCAGGCAAGTTTGGAAGGAAAAGATCAAAATCAAAATCCAAGTCAAGACAAAGACTGCTGCTATAAGCTTTCCTACCGGTCTCTCATCCACATCTCTGTCTCTTTCAAGCATCTCCTTCAATATGCCCCATTTTCCTGGTACAGGTCCAAGGCTGATAAGCAAGCACAGCTTCTTCTTCACTTGTCTCTCTGCTCCATTTCCTCCTCCTTGTTTTCTAGCCATCTCATTGCTGTTGCTTCTCCTCCTTTCCCAGTTTCCTAGTCTTTTCTAGCTTCACTTCCCTGCCCTGTTTGACCCTTCCTTAGGTAGCATCAGTGAATCTGGAATCTACCCTTTTCCCTGGGGACTGCTCTCTTACAACTTGAGGCTCTCTTTTATATTTTCTCAGGGCACCAGTTTGTGCTAGCTACCTGCTGGAATGTTTGGCTCTGTGTGTTGACCTCTGATAAAGAATGTGTCCTGACTTTGATCCCCCATTCCAAGATCTTAGGTCTTGTTCCCATGGCAGCCATATGGAGTTCCCTTATCTATTCAAATCTCCCAAGCTTGCCTGCCAGCTAAGAAGAGGAGGCTTCATTTTTAACCTCAGTAATGGTTTCTACTTTACATCATTCATTATTTTTCTCAATCCAGCAAGCATGGCTATAATTATCAACTTAAACACATCTCCAGACATATTCCATAATTCCGTTGGATTGACATTTCTCTTGGGGTTTTATTCATTTCAACATTTGAGATGTTTGTCTCTTCATTTTTAGATTTTATGAGTTGTAATGAGGGTTATTTTTTTTAATCTTAAAAATTTGACTTTAGGGCCTCCCTGGTGGCGCAGCAGGTTGAGCACCTCACTGTGAAGCATCTGTGCTGGGAGTTGATCCCTGGCCTGGGAGGGGACCTACATGGCACAGCAGACCTCTCCTGTCTCACCCGCTGCTCCCCTCAACAGTGTGTTTCAGTCGATCTGCCTATTCTGCTTCTCACTCTGTCTCTGGTGAATCGTCTCACCTCCTGTGCCTCTGGCCTGTACCCCAGCTCTTATATGCATAAATAAATCTTTTTTTAAAAAATTGACTTTAAACTTTCTAAAAAAAAAGCTAGGATTTTACTCAGGATGTTTAGATGTCTATTAATTTCAAAGACTGTTGCCTTTTCAGCTGTTTAGATGTCCAGGACACTATTTCTAGCAAAGGGTAATAGGTAGGAAGGAACCAGGGCAACAGTATCAAAAAGTCACCTCCAGGATGCATCAGTGGTTCAAGCTACTGTGACAGAATAGCCGATTTTTTGGTGGGGATCCACAATGGATTTCCTCCCTTAGGCTAATCCCTCAGCTAAAGCATCTTGAAATGTATCATGCAAACCTTATCCTCTAGACTGTAGTTGAGCACTAGACATAGCACTAGGGGAGGACTATAATTGAGCTAGGTCTACAAACAGGGAAATGTTCTCTTTACTTTTCAAGTACTAAGCCTTCCCATGGAGTGCTTGTTTGCATCACTAAGAAATAGGTGTTTAAATTTATTTTTTTTTGTCTTGGCTTTGGCCCTGTGTAGGCATAATAAAGATGTCCTATTTTTCCTTGTTCCCCAGAATTGTTTTTGATGGGTTTCATCTATAATTTTATACTGACTCTAGTTTTAGAGACCCTGATGATATATTCTCAAGGAACTGCAAACTGTTGATGCTGAAACATTCTTTTCCTTCATAATGTTCTACTAAATCTAGCATTTTAATTGAACATCCTCCTTCCATGGAGAATTTCTGGCTCTGTCCACTGTCACTCAGTGGTATATTTCTTTATTTCTTAAGATTTTATATATATTTTTAGTTCTGGAAAACTCTTATGAATGGACTTTTCTTACGGTAGGAAACCTATAATAGATCTTCCCAAAATTCTGAATGTTAAACAATTAGATATTTAATCAATGAACAGATACATGTATAGGATGGAAACGCCTTCTCATCACTTTTGATTAGTTTTAGTCTCTCATAGGGTAGGGCATGTGTGTCTTTTGTCTTTGCTTCGTCCAGCATTTGATAAATTGTTTCATACTTTAGGTCGTCAAGACAGGTATGTTGGATAAAGCAGAGGTCATAGATCACAAGAAGACTAAATGTGAGGAAACAGTAATAACTTTTCAAAATTTTCTGAAACAGTTTTCCCTCCATTATGTGTGACTTGTATTATAGCAATCCTATTCCAACTTTCTTCTTGATTCTTTTTCATTGTGCAGAAAGGTAGTTTCCAAACTTCTTTTAGATTGTTACATGGTCTGGGTAAATTGACCTCCACTTGATCATTTCCAAGGTGGATAGAATGATTTTGAGTAATTTGGAACCTCCAAAATGTTTCTTAAAAAGAGTGAAGGCAACTATTTTAGTTTAAATGCTATATGGCAATTTTTTCTCCATTTCACCAAATCTCCCTTTTTCTCCATGCCAAACATTATTGAAAAACTTAAGCACTCATATGTTTAATGAGGATTAGTGAACTAAATTTGGTTACACTCAGCTAAACAGTCAAAATCTAGGTCACCTTTTCCTTTGCTTTTTCTTTAATGTATATACCTAGTATGTTATGTCTTCATATCAATGTGTTTTCTTTCATTGTGAAAATTTAGATTATTAGAATCTTTTGAATCACTTTGATTATTAAAAATCACTGAAACACAAATGGTAATAACAGATTAATAATTAAAATTTTAAGATGGATTATTAAAATATATTATCAAGAATGGGGCAAAGGTAATTCCTGAGAATGTTTGTCAATGGTTATCAGGGGGTGGGGAAATTAGTTATTGGAAAGAAAAAAATAAATAAGTCATTTCAGTTTTGAATATTGTTGGTACATAATTGTAAATGTGCACATATTTAATGAATGACACTAGGAAACAGACATAAAACACTTGATTTCAAAGAGTTTTATTTACTGTTTAAGGTTTATAAAAGTATGTTTGTTGGTTAAATGGAAGAGTGCTATTTTAATATGTGATTTACTATATAAGATACATATAGTTTTGTCCATTTTTTATTTGAAATATGTTGTTATTAAAATGATTTAATTTTACAATCCTACTTCTAGGTAATACTTAAGATTATTGCATAGATTACTACTGCTTACATTGAAAAAGTCCAATTAAAAATGAATAATATGGTAATTATATGTAGTCATATTTATGTCCTAATGAGAGGTATTACTAAGTTAATTATAGTGTATCTGTGCATAAATACCTACATAAGATACACAAAGATAAATAAATAGGCATTTAGCTGCATACCAAACACAAGATCTTTTGTGATTTTGAGTCTGTGCTTTAATGATCATCTTTAATGCCATGTAGAAATGAAATTCTAAGCATAAGCAGAGAAACTCGAGAAGTAACCTCCAAATAGTTTTACAGTTCTCATTCTAAGGGTTGATTGTACTCTTCTATATAACTTTTATTTATTTGTTGTCTTAAAACTATGATGATTACAAGTTAATGTTAAATCATTTATCAATACTCAAATTATTTTTCTGATCACTTCACTGATAAAATGTGCCACTGAGGTCATTCTTAGACCTAATGATTCACCCAGGATACAGATCCTGACTCACAATTAGATTATATTTCTAGAGTCTCATTACTTTACTTCCTTATGTTTACTTTGATTTAGTAGCAAAATAATGATAAAGTTGAAAAAGGATCTGGTAGACATTATTGAAATAAAAGAATATCTATGTTCTTTAAATATGAGAAAATTTTCCAAATTATTCCAAAAGTTTTGTTTCCGAATTTACAATTATTTGCATGAAAATATGCTGTGTATGCATTTCACATTTTAAATAGTATAGATCCTATTCTCATTTAGGTACACTGTCTAAAATGATAATTGGTTATTCTCTTAAATCATATATAATGTAAATTGATGTTATCTCCATTTACTAAAAATAAATAAAATGAGAATTGGCAGGAATATGTTGAAAGACTAATTACATGTGTGTTTAAGAACTATAGATCTTGAAAAGTTGTTGAAACATCACAGAATTTATCCACTTCTATTAAATCTTTCAGATAGAGAGTTCTAATGTTTTTAAGAATTTCATTTATAACATCTCATCTTCAACTCAATTCTTGCTACCACCAATGTGCTGCTAAGTCCCATCAATTTTCACTAAAGTCTTTTCTGAGTGAACTGTTCCTCTCTAGTTCTATCATCCTTATCCTCATTGAATTCTTATCACTCCTATCATACTTATCTATATTATTTCTACCTCTCCACTCAAATTTATTATCAACTAAACTGGCCCATACAACACCTCTCGATTACGCTGGTGTTCCCATAACATTGTGTGTATCTTTGCTCTGGCTCTCTTCTCCAACTCTCAAAGCCCCCACTCCACTTTCCTCCAACTCTCTGCAGCCCAGATATTATTTAAGGACCAAGTTCTAATTCTTCTTGGAGGTTTTCTGCCCAAGGTTGCACTCTCTTAGCTCTGAGAATATTCTTCCACAAAGCCTAGGACTTGATTCTCTTTTATAATGAGTTTTTTTTTCATTATTGCAGATATAATAAAGAGGATTGCAAAATTTTTGTGAATGGTCAATTTAGGTTGCTTCCATATTACTTTTTTTCATCAACTGGACATCATTTGAAATATAGAATTCTGAAGTCTAATTAAAATATGAGTGCAACATTCACAGATTTACTGTATGAAAGAATACAGGATTACAAAGACAATATAGAGATTTGTTTTTTTTTCTTTCCTTAAAATTATACTATATTTTATGCCCAGAAGAACTGTATGTGTTTATCATAAAAGGTCAAATATAGGCATTTTTATTGCTAGACAATTCCCCCCCTTAAATAATGTTTACTTTCTAGATAAATCCATCAAATTATGGAGGGCAAAAAACCAAATTTCCTTTTTTTTTCCTTGTCTAGAGTCTAACTAGGATTAAGGTCAAAACAGTCAAGCTTTCTTCTTTCTTTAAGGTCTCACTATACGTTAGTACTCTAGCTCTCCAGAGGGTCACAAGTGAGTAAGACGTAGGCCAAGTTCAAAAATGGAAAGATATTAAAAAAAAAAAGGAAAGATTTTCCTACTTTTAGAAGTGAAGACAAGGAAGAGTCATTAAAGACTGTGGAGCAGAGCAGTGACAAGATGCAATTTATGCTTAAAAAGATTAACATACCTAGAATGTGACAGCTCTATCTTGTATGTTACAAAATGTTCCAAGTAGAAGAAATTGGTATTTAAATTTAAATATAAAAATATGGATCAAAGATATTACAATAAAAGGATACAAGAAATTTTCTTACTAATTTCATTTGTGGAGAGAAATACAGTAGAAGATAAATTGTGTGAATCTATGATTCTAATACTCTGAGGTCATAAATCTAATTTTGGGAACGGTTATATGATGTCATTGGAAGAAATAGTGACAGGTTAACCCTGAGTCATCCAAACAAAGAATATTATTTATCTTCCATTTCAATCACACAGTTTGCTGAAAGAGTACTTACTATACTGAATGAACTTTTTTTTTCTTTAAAAGGATGCAAATACCTGCCAGTCAATGAGGAAAATAGAGTATGCATTAGTCAGCAGAAAGCTAAGTTACAGTGTTCATATTTGCTCTGAAATCCAGCTGTTTAAACACTATATTCAGAAAGAGTTATTGTGACCTCCTGACTAAATAAATTTAAAAAAACTGAATAGCTCATATTTTATGTGGTATATACTACTTTTTCATAGGCAGGAAAAGAATTTTCTAATAAATATAAAATTTCTCTGCAAGAAAAAAAATCAATTATAAGATACAATATGCTTTATGGTATTAAATGAGACTAATGAAAACAAGATTTAAAGTGCTACAACATGGAGAGGGGAAAAAGATGGCGACAGAGAGACAATAGGCTCAGAAAGCTCCTGGAAGAT
This sequence comes from Galemys pyrenaicus, assembly GCA_019455555.1. Taxonomy (NCBI): domain Eukaryota; kingdom Metazoa; phylum Chordata; class Mammalia; order Eulipotyphla; family Talpidae; genus Galemys; species Galemys pyrenaicus. The sequence goes on from JAGFMF010011568.1 coordinate 6,468,160, forward strand.
ACAGGAAAAAGGGAAAAAATACAGCAGGCCCCAGTAGGAACTGTAACA